>JARKHS020033916.1:0-61101 GCA_030143305.2 Amblyomma americanum
CGCTCACTGATGCCCGCTTGTCCTTCTGTTCCTGAGTGAGGCATTGCAGCGCAAGTTTTATATGTTTCGTTTCCCCCATTTCTCAGTAAAATGATGGCATGTTATATTACTAATGTCGAGAGCATCTGATAACATACGGACTGTAATGGTGCGGTCTTGCTGAACGATTTACCTCCATGTTGGAGAAACTCCCTCTTGGAGGAACTTTCTGTTGGAGAAACCCCATGCTGGAGAAACTCCCTGTTTGAGGAACCCCGTGCTGGAGAAACCCTCTTGGAGAAACTTCCTGTTGGAGAAACTCCATAATGGATAAACTCCCTCTTAAAGAAACTTCCTCTTAGAGAAACGCCCTGCTGGAGAAACTTCGTATTACAAAAACCAATGCTGGAGAAACTCCATGTCAGAGAAACTCCATGTTGGACAAACTCGCTGCTGGAGAAACTTCCTGTTGGAGAAATATCCTGTTGAAGAAACTCAATCTTGGAGAGCCTCCCTGTTGGAGAAATTCCATGTTGAAGAAACTCCATCTTGGAGGAACTCCCTGTACGAGAAATTCCCTATTGGAGAAAATCCATGTTGGAGAAACTTCATATTGAGGAAAATTCCTAAGCTGCATCTTGGAAAAACTCACTGCTGGGGAAACCCATGGTCGAGAAACTTCCTGTTGGAGAATCTACAGGTTGGAGAATCTTGCTGTTAGAGATACTCCAGGTTGAAGAGACTCCCTGTTGGAGAAAATTATGTTGTAGAAAATTCCTTTGGAGAAACTTTGTTGGAGAAACTTCCTGTTGGAGAAAATTTATGCTGGAGAAACTTCCTGTTGGCGGAACTCCACGTTGGAGAAACTACATGTTAGAGAACTTCTATGTCCGAGAAACTGCATGGCTGAGAAACTCCCTCTCTTGTGGAAAATTCTTGTTTCAGAAACTCCATTTTGAAGAAATTTTGTTGCAGAAACTCTATGTTCGAGAAACTCCCTGTTGGAGAAAACTCATGTTGGAGAAACTCCCTGGTGTAGAAAATTCCTCCTGGAGAAACTCCATTTTGGAGAAACCTCCTGTTGGAGAAAATTCTTTTTGCAGAAACTCTCTGTTGGAGAAAATCTCTGTTGGAGAAACTCTCTGTTAGAGAAACTCTATGTTGGAGAAATTCCATGTTGGGGAAACTTCCTGTTGAAGCAACTTTATGCTGTACAAACTCCATCTTGAAGAAACTTCATGTTGGAGAAACTCGCTGCTGTAGAAACTCTGTTGGAGAAACTCCCTTTTGGAGCAACTCCCCATTGAAGGAACTTCATGTTCCAGAAACTCTACGTTGGAGAAATTACCTGTAGGAGAAACGCCATGTATGGGAACCCCTTGTTTAAGAAACTTCATGTTGAAGAAACTTCATGTTGGACAAACTCTGTGTTGGAGAAACTTCGCGTTGCAGAAGCTCCGTGTTAGAGAAACTCCCTGTTGGAGAAACTTCAGCTTGGAGAAACACTATGTTCGAGAAACTCCATGTTGGAGAAACTCCCTGTTAGATAAACAACCTTGTGGAGTAAATGTTAGAGAAACTCCCTGTTGGAGAAACTTCAGTTTGGAGAAACACTATGTTCGAGAAACTCCATGTTGGAGAAACTCCCTGTTAGATAAACAACCTTTTGGAGTAAATGTTAGAGAAACTTCCTGTTAGAGAAACTCTTGAGAAACTCCCTGTTCGAGAAACTTCCTGTTGGAGAAAATCTCTGTTGGAGAAACTTCATGTTGGAGATATCCCATACTGGAGAAAATCTATGTTGGACAAGCTCCCTGTTGGAGAAAATCCATGTTGTAGAAGCTCACTGTTAGAGAAACTGTAGGTTGGAGAAACTCCACATTCTCCACAGAATCTCCATCTTGGAGGAACTCCCTGTTCTAGAACGTCCTTATTTTTTAAACTCTATGTTGAAAAACTCCATGTTGCTGAGACATGAAATTGGAGGAAATCACTAATCTTCATTTTGGAGAAACTCACTTTTGGAGAATCTCCATGTTGGAGAATGTCCAAGCTGCAGAAAGTCCATAGTAGTGAAACTCCCTAAACTCCATCTTGGAGAAATTCCTGTTGGAGAAACTTCCTATTATAGACACTCCCTGTTACAGGAACTCCTTGTAGAGAAATTCCTGTTGAAGAAGCTTCCTGATGCAGAAACTCTATGTTGGTAAAACTCCATGTTGGAGAAACATCCTGTTAGAGAAACTTCCTGTTAGAAAAAAACAATGTTGGAGGATCTCTATGTTGTATAAAATCTATTTTAAAAAACTCCATGTTGGAAAAACTCCCTGTTGAAGAAACTCCCTGCTGAAGAAAGTTCCTGTTGAAGAAGCTGCATGTTCGAGAAAATAAGTTGGAGAAACTGCTTGTTGGGGAAACTGCCTGCTGGAGAATCTCTATATTAGAGAAACCCGATGTTGGAGAACCACCCAGTTGCAGAAACTCTCTGTTGGAGAAACTCCACATTGGAGAAACTCTATGTTGGAGAAATCATATGTTCGAAAAACTTCATGTTGTAGAAACTCCCCATTAGAGAAACTACCTGTTTGGAGAAACTTAATATGGGAGGTAACTTCGTGTTGAAGAAACTCTCTGTTGGAGAAACTTCCTTTTGGAGAAAATTCTTGTTGGAGAAACTTCCTGTTGAAGAAACTCCCTTTGGGGAAACTCCATGTTGGAGAAACTCCATGTTGGAGGAACTCCATGTTAGAGAAACTCCCTGTTGGAGAAACTACCTATTGTAGTAACTGTATTTTGGAGAAACTCTATGCTGGATTAACTCTATGTTGGAGAAACTACATTTGGAGAAACTGTCGGAGAAACTTCCTGTTGGAGAAAATTCATGATGGAGAAACTCTATGTTGGAAAAACCTCCTATTGAAGAAACTCCATGCTGGAGAAACTCCTTTTTGGAGAAACTCCATGTTGTGGAAATTTTGTTGGAATAGCTCTCTTTTGGATAAACTCCATGTAGGAGAAAATCACTGTTGGAGAAACTAAGTTAGAGAAAATCTATGTTGGAGAAAACCACGTTGAGAAACTTTGTGTCAGAGAAAATCTCTGTTGAAGAAACTCCCTCTCCGAGAAAAGCCCTGCGGGAGAAACTCCATGTTGGTGAAACTTCCTCCTGGAGAAACTCCATGAAGGCGAAACTTCATGTTGGAGAAACTCCATGTTGGAGAATGTCCCTGTTAGAGAAACTGTTGGAGAGACTTCCTGTTGGAGAAAATTTGAGTTGGAGAGTCTTCCTGTTGGAGAAACTCTCTGTGGAGAAACTCCATGTTCGAGAAACTCCATTTTGGAGAAACTCCAGGTTGGAGAAACTTCATGCTACAGAAAGTCCATGTTGAAGAAACTTCATGTTGGAGAATTTCCCTGTCGGAGAAACTCTGTTGGAGAGAATGTATGTTGGAGAAACTCACTGTTGGAAAGCTCTCTGTGGAGAAACTCCATGTTTGAGATACTTCCTGCTGGAGAGACTACCTTTTGGATAAACTCTATGTTGGAAAAACTCCATGTTGCAGAAACTTCCTGTGGAGAAAATCTGTCTTAAAGAAACTCCGTGTTGGATAAACTCCATCTTGGAGAAACTCTATGTTGCTGAAGCTCCATGTTGGAGAAAATCACTGTTGGCGAAATTTCATGTTGAATAAACTCCCTGTTGGAGAAATTCTATGCTGGAGAAAGTCCACGTTCGAGAAACTTCATGTTGGAGAAACTCCTGTTGGCGAAGCTCCATCTTAGAGAGACCCGTTGGAGTTATTCCCTGTTGGAGAAACTTGATGTTTGCGAAACGCTTTGGATAAACTGTTCCAGAAACTTCATGTTGCAGAAACCCCATGTTGGAGAAGCTCCCTGTTGGAGAAACTCAATATTGCTTAAACTCTATGTTGGATAAACTGTCCGTTGGAGAAAATATATGTTAGAGAAACTATGTTGCAGAAAAACTTGTGGAGAGACTCCGTGTTTCAGAAACTCCATGTCAAGTTCAAGAAACTCCCTGTTGAAGAAACTCCATGCAGGAGAAAGTCTAGGTTGGAGTAACTCTATGTTGGAGAAACTCCCTTTTCGCGAAGCTTCATGTTAGAGAAACCTATTGGAGGTAATCCCTGTTGTAGAAACTTCATGTTGTAGAAACTCCATATTGAAGAAACTCTTGCAGAAACTGTTGCAGAAACTTCATGTTGGAGAAACTCTCTGTTGTCGCAACTATGTTGGAGAAACTTCATGTTTGAGAAACTCTTTGTTGGATAAACTCTACGTTGCATAAACTGTGTTGCATAAACTCTCTGTTGAAGAAACGCCATGTTGAAGAAACTCTATATTGGAGAAACTTCATGTTGCGAAAAATCTATGTTGCAGAAACTGCCTGTTGGAGAAAAGTCTTGTTTTATAAACTCCGTGTTCGAGAAACTCCATGCTAAAGAAATTCCATGTTGGAGAAACTTCATGTTGGAGAAACTCCCTGTTGGCGAAGCTCCATTTTAGAGAAACCTGTTGCAGAGACACCATGCTGGAGAAACTTCGTTTTGGAGAAACTCTGTTGGAGAAACTTCCTGTTGGACAAAAATTCATGTTGGAGAAACTCCCTGTTAGAGAAACTCCCTGTGGAAAAACGCGATGCTTGAGAAACTGTGCTGTAGAAATAACCTGTTGGATAAACTCTATGTTGGAGAAAGTCTATGCTGCAGAAACTCCCTGCGGAGAAATTCTATCTTACATAAACTCCGTGTTGGATAAACTCAATCTTGCAGAAACTCCATGTTGCAGAAAATAAATGTTGGAAAAACTCAGCGATGAAGAACCTCTCTATTGGAGAAACTCTATGTTGGAGAAACTCCATGCTGGAGAAAGTAAATGTTAGAGAAACTCCATGTTGCAGAAACTCCCTGTTGGCGAAGCTCCATGTTAGAGAAACAGTTTGGAGATACTCCCTGTTGGAGAAACTCGATGCTGGATAAACTCCATGTTGGAGAAACACGCTTTTGGAAAAACTCTGTTGGAGAAACTTCCTTTTGGAGAAAATTCATGCTGGAGAAACTCAGTGTTGGAGAAACTCTCTGTTAGAGAAACTCCATGTTGCAGAAACTATGTTGGAGAAACAACCTGCTGGAGAAACTCCATGCTGAAGAAAGTCCATGTTGGAGAAACTCCCTGTTGAAGAAACTCTGTTGGAGAAACTTACTGTGGGAGAAAATTTGTTGGAGAAACTCCCTGTTGGAAAATCTGTCTGTGGAGAAACTCTATGTCTGAAAAACTCCATGCTGGAGAACTAACGTGTTGGATAAAGTCTATGGTGGAAAAACTCCATGTTGCAGAGACCCTCTGTAGACAAACTCTCTTAAAGAAACTCCGTGATGGATAAACTCAATCTTAGAGAAACTCTATGTTGCAGAAACTCCATGTTGGAGAAATCCCCTGTTGGCGAAACTTCATGATGGAGAAACTCCCTGTTGCAGAATCTCCATGCTGGAGAAATTCCACGTTAGAGAAACTCTATGTTGGAGAAACTGCTGTTGGCGAAGCTTCATGTTAGAGAAACCTTTTGGAGATATGCCCTGTTGAAGAAACTTCATGTTTGAGAAACTCGTTGTTGGATAAACTCTATGTTGGAGCAACTCCATGTTGCAGAAGCTCCATATTGGAGAAGTTCGTTGTTGGAGAAACGCAATGTTGAAGAAACTCCATGTTGGAGAAACTCCCTGTTGGAGAAACTCTTCGAAAAACTTCCTGTTGGAGAAAATTCATGTTGGAGAAATTTCCTGTTAGAGAATCTCTGTGAAGAAACTCCATGTTGAGAAACTCAATTTTGGAGAAACTCCACGTTGGAGAAACAACCTGTTGAAAAAATTTCTTGCAGGAGAAATTCCGTGTTGGAGAAATTTCCTTTTGGAGAAAAATCATGTTGGAGAAACTTCGCTTTGGAGAAACTCTCTGTTGGTGAAACTCGATGTTGCAGAAACTCTATGTTGCAGTTATTCCATGTTGGAGATGCTAAATATTGGAGAAACTCCATGTTGCAGAAACTCCCTCTTGGAGAACTTTCATGTTGGAGAAACTCCATGTTGCAGATACTCCCTGTTGAAGAAACTGCATGTTGGAGAAACTAATTTTGGGAAACTCTGTTGCAGAAACTATATGTTGCGGAAACTCTATGTTTGAGAAACACCGTTGGAGAAACTCATTGTTCAGAAACTTCATGTTTGAAAAACTCTATGCTGGAGAACTTACCTTTTGGTTAAACTCAATCTTGGAGAAACTCTATGTTGCAGAAACACCATGTTGCATAAACTCCATGTTGGAGAACCTCTCTATTGGAGAAACTTTACTTTGGAGAAACTCCGTGCTAGAGAAAGGGAATGTTAGAGAAACTCCATGTTGGAGAAACTCTCTTTTGGCAAACCTCCATGTTAGAGAAACCTGTTGGAGATACTCCTTGTTGGAGAAACTTCATGTTATAGAAACTCAATTTTGGAGAAAATGTTGCAGACACTCCTTGTTGCAGAATCTCTAGTTTAAAGAAACTCCCTGCTGGATAAACTGCATGTTAGGGAAACTCCCTCTTGGAGAAACTCTGTGTTGTAGAAATGTTCTGTTGGAGAAAGTCCATGCTGGAGGAAGTACATGTTGGAGAAAGTCTGTTGGAGAAACTTCCTTTTGGAGAAAATTCATGTTGGAGAAACTCCGTGTTGGAGAAACTCCATGTTGGAGAAACCCTATGTTGCAGAAACTGCCTGTTGGAGAATATCCATGTTGGAGAAACTCCATGTTGCACAGCTTGTGGTGAAACTTCATGTTTGAGAAACTCTTTGTTGGAGAAAATTTCTGTTGGATAAACTCGATGTTGGAGAAAGTTTATGGGGCAGAAACTCCATGTTGGAGAAAGTCCCTGTTAGAGAAACCTGTCGCATATACTCCCTGATGAAGAAACTTCATGTTGGAGAAACCACAATTTGGAGAAACTTCGTTTTAGAAACTCCATGCTGGAGAAATTACCTGTTGGAGAAACTGCTGGACAAACTCCATGATTGAGAAACTTCATGTTGGAGAAACTCCACTTTGGGAAAACAATATGTTGAAGAAACTCCACGCTGGAGAAAGTCCATGTTGGGGAAACTTCATGTGGGAAAAAAATTCCTGTTGGAGAAACTCCCTGTTGGAAAACTCCCTGTAGAGAGAGTCCATGTGTGAGAAACTTTATGCTGAACAAAATTACCTGTTGGATAAACTCCATGTTTGAGAAGCTCAATGTTGCAGAAGCTCCCTGAGGACAAACTATCTTAGAGACACTCCGTGTTGAATAAACTCAATCTTAGAGAAATTTCAAGTTGCAGAACCTCCATGTTGGAGAAATTCCCTGTTGGAGAAACTATGTTGGAGAAATTCTATGCCGGAGAAAGTAAATGTTGGCGAAGCTCCATGTTAGAGAAACCTGTTGGAGATACTCCCTGTAGGAGAAAAGTCGAGTTATAGAAACTACATGTTGCAGAAACTCCATTTTGAAGAAATTTGTTGCAGAGACTTCGTGTTCGAGAAACTCACTGTCGGAGAAAACTCATGTTTGAGATACTCCCTCCTGTAGAAAATCCCTGTTGGAGAAACTTCATTTTGGAGAAACTCCATGTTGGAGAAAGCTCCTGTTGGAGAAAATTCTTTTCAGAGAAACTTCTGTTGGATAAATTTCCTTTTAGAGAAACTCGCTTTTAGAGAAACTTAATGTTGGGGAAACTCCTTGTTGAAGCAACTCCATGCTGTACAAACTCCATCTTGAAGAAAGCTCATGTTAAAGAAACTCCCTGCTGTAGAAGAAACTCCCTGTTGGGGAACTGCTTGTTGTAGAAAGTTCATGTTGAAGAAACTCCATGTTGGACAAAATCTTTGTTGGAGAAACTCCGTGTTGCAGAAACTCCGTGTTAGAGAAACTCCACGTTGGAGAAACTTCATTTTAGAAAAACACTACGTTCGAGAAACTCCATGTTGGAGAAACTCCCTGTTGGAGAAACAACCTTTTGCAGAATATGTTAGAGAAGCTACCTGTTAGAGCAACTCTGCTTGAGAAACTCTCTGTTCAAGAAACTTCCTGTTGGAGAAACTTCAACTGAGAGATATCCGATGTTGGAGAAAATATATGTTGGTCAAACTCTCTGTTGTAGAAACTCTCTTTTGTAGAAACTCTCTGTTGGAGAAAATCCATGTTGTAGAAACTCCGTGTTGGAGAAACTGTAGGTTGGAGAAACTCTACGTTGGAGAAACTCTATGTTCAAGAAACTTCATGTTGGAGAAACTTCATGTTCGAGAAACTCCATGTTGGAGAATCACCCTGTTGGAAAAATTCTATGTTGGAGAAACTTGCTCTTGAAATAACTTTATGATGGAGAAACCGCATCTTGGAGCGACTCCAGTTCATAAAAATCTGCTATGAAGAAACTTCCTTTTGGAGAAACTTTCTGGTGGAGAAACTCTCTCTTGGAGGAACTTCCTCTTCCAGAAACTCCCTGTTTTTGAAACTCCATGTCAGAAAAACTCCATGTTGGAGAAACTCGATATTGGTGGAAATCACTAAACTCCATGTTGGAGCAACTCACTGTTGGAGAAAGTCCAAGCTGGAGAAACTCCGTATTAGAGAAACTCCGTAAACTCCATCTTGAAGAAACTCAATGTTGGAGAAACACCTTGTTGGAGATACTGCGTGTAGGAGAAACTTCCTTTTGGATAAACTTTATGTTGAAGAAACCTTATATTAGAGAAACTCCTTGTTAGAAAAATCCCTTTTGGATAAGCTCCCTGTTGCGGAATCTCCATGTTGGTAAAACTCTATGTTGGAGAAACATCCTGTTACAGAATCTCCCTGTTTGGAGAAACTTATTGTTGGAGGTAACTTCCTGTTGGAGAAACTTCCTGTTGGAGAAATTTCCTTTTGGAGGAACTCCATGTTGGAGAAACACCAAGTTGGAGAAACTCAATGTTAGAGAAACTCCCTGTTGGAGCAACTCTGTTGCAGAAACTACCTTTTGGAGAAAATTCATGTTGCAGAAACTTCGTTTGGAGAAACTCCATGTTTGAGAAACTCAATGTTGGAGAAAGTCCCTGTTGGAGAAAATCCCTATTAGAGAAACTCTCTCCGAGAAACTCCATGGTCGAGAAAGTAAATGTTGGAGAAAGTCCCTGCTGGAGAAACTGTTGGCGAAGCTCCTGGTTAGAGAAACCTGTTGGAGATACTCCCTGTTGGAAAAACTTCCTGTTATAGAAACTCCATGTTGGAGAAACTCCAATTTGAAGAAAACCTGTTGCAGAAACTCCATGTTCGAGAAACTCACTGTTGGAGAAAACTCATGTTGGAGATACTGCCTTGTGTAGAAAATCCCTGTTGGAGAAACTTCATTTTGAAAAACTACATGTTGGAGAAACCTTGTATTGTAAAAATTCTTTTTGGAGAAACTCTCAGTTGGAGAAACTCTCTGTTGGAAAAACTTCCTGTTGGCGAAACTCTTTTTTCGAGAAACTCGTTGTTGGAGAAACTCCCTGTTGGAGAAACGCTCTGTTAGAATAACTCCATGTTGGGAAAACTCCCTGTTGAAGCAACTCCATGCTTTACAAAGTCCATCTTGAAGAAACATGATGTTGGAGAAACTCTCTGCTGTTGAATATTCTCTGTTGGAGACTCTGCCTTTTGTAGAAACTCTCTGTTGAAGAAACTATGTTCCAGAAACTCTATATTGGAGAATTTTCCTGTTGGAGAAACTCCCTGTTGGGGAACTGATTGTTTGAGAAACTTCATTTTGGAGAAACTGAAAATGAAAGCTTCAGGATCCGTAAATATACTCAAAGTACGTACTGTCACGTAAACGTTGGGGTGCTGACAGGACATGTCTTTTAGAAGTTTGTCGCGCTGTGCTGTGGTCAACCTTAGATTACGGTTGTATATATGGTTAGCGAGAGCATCGTATCTTAAACGGCTGGATATAGTGCATAATTTAGGTATACGTCTTCCCATTGGTGCATACAGGACATCACTCATAAACAGTCTAAGTGTAGAAACTAAGGAACCATTACTTACAGACAGGAGAACCATGCTTACATGCTCGTAAATTCTAAAAATCTGTTCCCTGCAAAAACATCTCGGTTGCCCTATAGCTACGAAGCGCCCATTTCCAACGCTCTTTAACAACAAACCGCAAGCTACCAGGCCACTGCTCTTATGGTTTGAAGAGATGTGCCAGAATCTTGGAGTCCTAAACACATTACCTGGTAACGCGCAAAGACGAGACGCACTAGCTCCATGGTACAATTTCCCTGATGTCTGCGATTTTTCACTTGCACATTTCGGGAAGAAACTCCACAACATATCACACAAGAGTATCTTGTACTGTGTAGCGAATTTGTTGCGCGTCCCCTACTGTCCGAAGGGGAATGCTATCGCGTGCAGGTTCAAAGAAGAGAATAGAGAAATCAAACAAAACAAAAGGAAGCCGTATTTATAATTTAAAGGAAAAGGGCCAATAAGATACGGAAACAAAAAACACACACTCGACACGCGTACAGCACTACAGAATAAAGGAAAGAGTTCACCAGGTACTGAGCGCCCCAGGTGCAGCGGGGATGCCTTTCAGATAGGGCAGACGCGTGTGGTTGTAGTGCGACGCGTCGATGACTCCGCGCCGAAAGAAGCAGACGGAAGGGAGCCAGGTGGTATTAGGAGCGGAGAGGAACACAGAGAGAATCCGGTGGTCTCCCGTCAAGAGCCCGAAGCACTTTTTCGCAGCAGGAAATATGTAGCCAGGTCACGTCGACGGTCCCACGAAAGGTCGGAGGCTTAAAGCAGGCTATCCAAGAGTGCCTTTCCGCAGCGCGGAACCTCCGTCCATCGGCTGTCACCTCTATGCTTGCAAAGAACGCAGTAGATTTGCGTCGGTGATCCAAGGGCGGTCACGGCAGTATGACTCAATGTCCGAAGGCTGCAACCTCCAAGCTTGAATGACCCGATATCCGCTGCGCTGCCTTCCTTTGTACCTCGGTTTTCTGACACGTCAGCTCTCCGCTTCTCGTGCTCGCCACGCTCTTTGTCGCCGTCGCCTTGCACACACCCTTCGCGCGCGCACACGCGCAACGCTGGGCTGGCAAGCGCAGCGCACCGCTGTCCGGTGCACCACTGTTGACGCACCGTGTTCACAAAAGCTCCGAGGATCTCTTCTGCACGTCACACACTGGAGGAAAAGTACAGTACTTTTACAGATTTTATTCCGATGGTTCAAAAACAGATGCTTACGTAGAAAGCGCAGTGGTACAAGGGAATTGGAATGAAACAGTAAGGCTTCCACAATGTGCCTCCATTTTCACTGCCGAATGTTACGCGATTTCTCTAGCCATACAAAAATAGTGAACGACGACCTCGCAAAACAGTATTACATACACACATTCGCTAAGTGTGCTTACAGCCCTTCACTCTAGAAATGCAGACACTCCGATACTTGGTGATGTCATACACAACATAGTAATAGCCACAGCTAAAGGACGAAACCTAAAACTCTGCTCGGCACCAAGCCATACCGCAATTAAAGGCAGCGAAATAGCGGACCTGCTCTGCTCAAGCTCGTCATCAGCAAATGATGTAAATATACGGATAGAAGGTTGCATTACCCTAATTCAACGTAAAATAAAACAGAAATGGCAGTCCGATGTGGAACAACGAAGTAAATGACAAATTACACAATGTAAAACCACTTATAGGTGAATGAAAGTCCTGCACCCAGCAGGAACGTTTTAAAGAAGTGATTTTTCGCCGTCTTCGTATAGGACACACGCACCTCACACGCAATTTTCTACTGAGCAAAACAAGATAAACCTGTTTGTGAAGATGCGGAGAGGATGTTACGGTTAACCACATTTTATTCTAATGTGCGATACTGGAAAAAGTAAGGAAGAAGTATTTTACTCAATTTTATAACGAATACATTTATATTATTTCTATGGCTGCTTTTAGTAGATAATGAAAATATTGATATGGTATTGCGTTTTTAGACTGGTCTGTTGAATTTTAATGCATTTCAGCCACTTTCTCACCCCTGAGAAGAAGGCTGAGGCCTTAACATGATCAGCTGGGAGCCTAGAACTCCTTGCCAGGGCAAGGATGGCTGCTGAGGTTACCCTACGCCCTTTGAAATTTTAAATAGTGCCAATTTCTAAACCTATTTCCCTTTGTAATCACGGAGTAGTTTTAACTTTTATGCACTGAAAACTACCGAAGGAAATTTCTCCATCCTCGAGCTTGGCGCACGATGGTCTTAGTTGCCTATGCGATATAAAACACAACACAACAGAACTACATAGCAGCGAGATGTGGCAAACCTCAAACCTGTGAGCAACTTTTTCGGGGGTCGCCCGGGCCAAATTGTCGGAAATGACCCGGGCCAAATTTGGAGCTCGCGATCGTGTTGGCCACGCCTAATTCCGGTTGGACATCGATTTTGTTCCGAATCGGCCGTGGCAAAATTCCGGGGGTGCGCCCCGGCCAAATTCTTGCCGCTTGGCATGACACTTGCTATGACAACAAATAATGCGCCAGAAAGATGCCCAAGCAAGATTTTTTCTCGGCTCTAAAGTTGGTAAGAGTAATTTCGCAAAAAAAAACTGAAGGACACGGCGGCGGTGATTGAAACAACCATGGTCAGCTGTCGTCGAGCAGAATGTCTGCTGCTCTTCGTTGTGTTCAATTTAAGTGTGACAGGCTACCTTCGAGATAAGGCAGCAGTTTGGATTGGAAAACGTTTTTGTCATCAAAATGAAAATGCAGACGGTAGATGCTGACAAGAGATGCAGAAGCAGCCCATGGCTAGCTGCGACCTTAGCGGCCCACTCGGTGGCCAAGGCTTGAATGCTCGGGACTGAGCTGAACAGAACAACCTCCCATTGCTCAAAATAAAAGCATTTTGAAGTAAATCCTCCGGAGGACGTTCTTCTTTACATTGCCATAGGGAACACACGTGGATGTTTCGCCACGTAGCCTGCACTCGGGATTAAAGTCATCCTGATAATTTTTGCCAATAGAAAGGTGCTAAGAAAGGACTTCGTTTGGTGTCTCCTTCAGGTGGTGTCTTGCGCCTTATCTCATGTTCGTTACGTTGTGTTTTGTTTCTTTACACAGGTTATAAAACTATCATCTAAAACGAATTTTACGCTTTGCTTCCAGGTGAAAAATTAAATAAATATTCATTTCTTATCAAATGATATGACGCAGGAACTGTCTCACATATAATTGTCAGTAAAGTTTCGAGACTGAGTCTATTAAAAAAATGCATGTAACATTGAAATCATTTGTTTAGCACCCCTTCGAAATAGTCTTCCTTGCAGTATACACACAGTTTTCAACGCTTCTGGATGTCTTGGAAACATCTGGAAAACACTTCTTTTCGTAAGGCTGTCAGTTCCTTTGTCGTGGCGCCTTGAATGTCATCCAAGCTCCCAATCCAGCGACCTTTAAGGGCACTCTTTTCACAAGGAAACAGGAAAAAAATTGTATAGAGAGGGGTCAGGCGAGTATGGCGGATAGAGAACTGCAGTAATGCTGTGCTTGGCGAGAAATATTGTCACGCTGAGAGCAGTGTGCGGCCTTGCGTTATCGTGGAGAAGAATCCATTGTCCAGATGCCCATAAGTCAGGGCGACGGCGTTACAATGCATCACGGATGTGTCGGATCATCCGGATATAAAACTCCTGAATTACCCTCTGCCCTTGTAGGACGAACTCGTAGTTTGACAACCCCTGGCATCGAAAAATTATCAGCGTCATCTTTGTTTTGGTCTTTTATTGCCAGAACTTTCTCGACGCCGGAGATATTTGTGGGACGCCATCAGGTGCTCTGCCTCTTTGAGAATTGCATTGAAAACACCACGTTTCGTCTTCAGCAATGGTGCTGTCGACGAATGCTGCATCTTTATCTGCCTCGCAGAACAAATCAGCGCTCACTGATGCCCGCGTGTCCTTCTGGTCCTGTGTGAGGGATTGCAGCGCAAGTCTGATATGTTTCTTTTCCCCCAGTTCCCAGTAAAATTTGGTGGCATGTTTTTTTTTGTTTATTTCTCCTTTGGGCAACATACAGGTATTGCCCACGAGGCAAGACAAAAGGAGGTGCTAAACCTCCTGACTGGTTCTTGTCCTCGCTTGGGTACAGCAGCAGGAGCGGTATTGCATTACACAACAAAAAAAGGCTGTCCTTGCCATCACTTACACAAGAGACGCATCATAAACAGTTCTTGTAAATATATACAGATAATAAAATAATAATACACACTAAATCATATACAAAAATGGTACAGAAATGCAATACATTAGGGTTGTTCGAACCGACATAATATTACATCAAACAGAACCAGAAGTAAGCATTTGGACGTCTAGGACACAACGTTAAACAAAAAGAAAGACGAACAGATGCGTTTAAAACCCCTGGGCGTGGAACTATTTTTAGCTGCATCTATTACAAACGGATGAGAATTACACATCAACATGATTTGGTGCTCAATTGATTGTGTTCCGTAGTTAGTACGAGGCCTTTTTACCACAACAGAAGTCTGACGCAAGCTGTAACCAGTAGATCTATTTAGGTACGTGTTAAAAAAATTAATGTAATTTGTTTTTATTTCGTTATAAATAAACACACATATTTTGAGTTCATACATGGTTTTCACAGGGATCATTCGAGACTGTGTATTTGCCGAGCAACTATTTGTGTTGTTTCCTGCAGGTAAAAGAAACCGAGCTGCACGCGACTGCAGGGCTGATATTTTTTCTAAGTCAGTTTTGTTACAAGTACCCCAGATAAGAAGACAATAACTGATGCGAGAATGGATAAGAGAGAAATACAACTGTCTTTTCAGCGAGCTAGGTATAAGATCTCGAAGCCGGGAAAGCATACCAATAGCTCTCGCTATCTTGACACGGGTGTGGTCTATGTGGTCGCTCCAGCCTAGGCTGTGATGGAATTTAACTCCTAGAAAGGAATGGGAGCTGACACGCTCAAGGTAGCAAGAGCCGTAACGAAGCTTAAAATCGTAATCAATTGGCTTGTTTTTTGCACAAAAAAGCATAAATTTAGTTTTTTCTCGTTGAGTTCAAGACTATTTAAGTTTAGCCATACACTAAGATTTAATAGCCACGTGTTAGCAGTGTTTTCAAGTTCTTTAAGATTTGTTCCAGAGAAGAATACATTCGTATCGTCTGCATATAATACTATATCATCAGTTTGAGGAATGTTAACTATATCGTTTATATAGATCAAGAAGAGCAAAGGGCCTAATATAGATCCTTGCGGTACACCATATTTTACAGTCTTTGGGTTTGATTTATAGCCATGTAGGCATACGAACTGAAAACGCGACTCAAGGTAACTGCGCATGAGTTGAAGTGCTATGCCCCTAATTCCACATATTTCCAGTTTTCTTAGCAAAATATGATGTTTGATGGAATCGAAGGCCTTGCGAAAATCTAGAAATATTCCAACGGTGTAGAGCTTATCCTCAATATTTTTAATTATTTTATTTTTTATTTGTACGAGGGCCATTTCAGTTGATCTTCCTTTCTGGAACCCGTACTGCTTTGTTGATATGATGTTTTTTGCAACAAAAAAGTTGTCGAGGCGTTTGTGTATGACACGTTCAATCACTTTCGAAAAAAGAGGCAAAACTGAAATCGGCCTATAGTTGTTCAGGTCACTGTATGTTCCTCCCTTGTGAATGACGACGACACGAGCTATCTTCATTTTCGCAGGAAAGATTCCCGAAGCAAGTATGCGGTTGCAGATGTAAGCGAGCGGTTTTGAGATTAAGTGGGCAATTTCTTTTATAGGTGCGGCTTTAATGTCGTCGTGGCCAGCTGCCGATCGGTTATCGAACGAGTTTATGATAAGGTTTATCTCAACCTCAGAAGTGGGCGTTAAAAATGCACTTTCAAGCAGCATCTGCCCTATATATCTCTCCAGACTGCTGTGAGGCAATGAAAGAGATGAAAAGTTTCCAGCACCTGCGTTAGCTAGATGATCATTGATAAGGTTAACTAAGTTTTGCTCCGAATAAGTGGCTCCATTTATAACTAATTCAAATGGTATACCAGAAACGTGCGTAGCGTTTAGTTCATTGAATTGTTTCCATGTTTTTCGGGGGTTATCTGCGCACTTTTCGAACTTATGTTGATAGAATCTACACTTGGCTTTTTTTAAGTCAGAGCTAAGTTTGTTTCTGAACCGCTTGAATTCTTGCAGCTTTGCAATATCACGCGTCCGCAGAAACTGTTCGAACAGCTTATCCTTGTGTTTTATGCGCTTGAAAAGGTCATTCGTAATCCATTCTTTTCTTGCTTTCTTGTGCCGAACAATTGTTGTGAGTGGGAAAGCAGCATCGTAACAAATTTGTAATTCGGACATAAAAATATCGTAGGATACAGATGGATCGGGTTCCTTATATACGTTCGCCCAGTTCAAGTTTTCAACAAGTGAATGAAAGGTCTTTTTACCGCCGTCATTGATGATACGGATAGTATTATTTGTGCACTGTGTACGCGTGGCGATCGGTAATGCTACAAAAAATGGTAGATGATCGCTCAATCCTGAACAAAGTACACCGGAGCAACTAGCAGACTTAGAAAAATCTGTGAAACATAAGTCGATCAGCGTACTTGTATTCGATGTGACTCTCGTAGGCTGTTCAATGACGTTCTCACAACCATTTTGAAGCATAATTTCAAGAAGTTGAACTTTAGCAGGGTTATTAGAGTTAAGATCGATATTAAAGTCCCCTATGATCACTACATGCCTCTACCGGGAATTGACAAAATCCATGAGTGATTCAATGTAGTTTAAAAAAATTGACAGCGTGCCCTGGGGCGGTCGGTAAATGCATACGATGGTAATGTTTTTGCACATGATGGCAACAGTTTCGAAGTCGTCACACATGCAAGTAAAGTCGTCTATGGTATCATAGTGAAAACAGTCGCGGATAAATAGGGACACCCCTCCACCACGTTTTTGCTCACGATAAACTGAAACGTGACTGTACCCGGAAAAATTCGTAACATCAGTGACACTTGAGAACCATGTTTCTGAAAAAGCCAAGAAATCAAAGGAACACTGTAGTTGTGAGAGGTATGTACCGACGTCATCTTGTTTGTTCCTCAGACTCTGTGTATTTAAATGAAAAAAAGAAAGCCCCTTTTCAAGAAAACACTTGTTACTTTTCACCAGATCATTGAACGAAGTTGTCGTGTGGTACGCCATCTTGATTTTTTGAAATCAAAATACCTGTCGTCACTGATCTAAACAATTTTGCTCAGGTCATTTTCGGTTGCAATCCTGATAGCACTTGCTTTTGCTTGTTTTCTTACAAACACTTTACCCTCAGAAGTCCACACGAATTTGTAGTCATTTTCCTTTGCCCTTATCTTCGCCAGCCATAGCAATCGCCTGTTCATTGCTGTCAAGTTTTCATAGAAGCTGATGTTGGTCAACTTTTCTTGGGCGCACTTGCGTGCTTCAAACCATTTGCGCCTGAGGGCTCGGTTGGAAAACCTTACAATCACCACAGGCCTTCTGTCCTTTCTGGGGGGCAAACGATGCACATGTTCAACGTTGCTATCGGATAAATCAGGGAGCTCCAATTTTCGGGCAATCTTGTTAATTTCAGCCATGAGGTCTTCATTTTCTCTCAGCTCAAGCCCATGGATTTCAATGTTCTGGTGGCGGCTATACTGTTCGAGTTCATTTAATTCTTGTTTTAGTGTTTGGACAGTACTTTCACCGCTTCCACTCTCAACAGCCTCCACTCGACGCCGCAAGTCGCCTATTTCTTTGTCCTGTCGTTGTAGGTTCACTTTTATGTCATCATAAGTGTCAGACAGAAGCTGTACTGACTTCTCGATGCTCAACACAGTTTCCTGCATGCTCATTAGCTTGTCTAATTTGGTCTCCAGTACGAGCATGCCAGACAATTTTCCGTTTATTTCCGCTAGTTCTGCCTGGAAGCTTTCCAAGACATTTGCTTGCTTGCAAGCTGGGCATTTCAGCGCTTTCCTAGTGGTTTCTTTCATCATCCTAAACGATCGTTCGGTCACGCCGCTGCATTTTCCGATGTGGAATTTACAAGTGCAGTCGATGCACGTCATGAACGTGTCACCATCGGCAAAATTTGCGTTGCAAGAGGAGCATGCGTCCTTCATGGTAAACAAGAGCAGAAACCAACATCCAATAGGCAATAACAGAAAACTGCCAAACAGCAAGAGCAGCAGCAGGGGCGGTCGCGAAAAAAAGAAAAGTGCTTAATAAATTGTCTATTACCAACCTGCCAGAATTCGATGACAGGTTTAGGCAGAGAACATGGAACTGCGCCACCGCCACTGCTGCCGCATCGCTGAATGAAGACGGGGGTCGCTTGTCGCCGCTTTTATAGGAAGGTCCCGGCGCTTGGGTCCCCACGTGACGGCCAGAGTTGATATCAGCAGTGTACTGATATGATGAACCAGGTTGTAGACGGCACCGTGCGAAAGTTTCTGCAAGAATTCGATGACAGGTTTAGGCAGAGAACATGGAACTGCGCCACCGCCACTGCTGCCGCATCGCTGATGTCACTGATGTCGCTGATATCACTAATGTCGAGAGCATCTGATAGCATACGGACTGTAATGGTGCGGTCTTGCTGAACGATTTACCTCCATGTTGGAGAAACTGCCTCTTGGAGGAACTCTCTGTTGGAGAAACCCCATGCTGGAGAAACTCCCTGTTTGAGGAACCCCGTGGTGGAGAAACCCTATTGGAGAAACTTCCTTTTGGAGAAATTCCATGTTGGATAAACTCCCTCTTAAAGAAACTTCCTCTTAGAGAAACGCCCTGCTGGAGAAACTTCGTATTACAGAAACCCATGCTGGAGAAACTCCATGTTAGAGAAACTCCATGTTGGACAAACTCGCTGCTGGAGAAACTTCCTGTTGGAGAAATATCCTGTTGAAGAAACTCAATCTTGGAGAGCCTCCCTGTTGGAGAAGTTCTATGTTGAAGAAACTCTCTCTTGGAGGAACTCCCTGTACGAGAAATTCCCTATTGGAGAAAATCCTATGTTGGAGAAACTCCATATTGAAGAAAATTCCTAAGCTCCATCTTGGAAAAACTCACTGGTGGGGAAACCCCATGGTCGAGAAACTTCCTGTTGGAGAATCTCCAGGTTGGAGAATCTTGCTGTTAGAGATACTCCAGGTTGAAGAAACTCCCTGTTGGAGAAGATTATGTTGTAGAATATTCCTTTGGAGAAACTCTGTTGGAGAAACTCCCTTTTTGGAGAAAATCTATGCTGGAGAAACTTCCTGTTGGCGGAACTCCACGTTGGAGAAACTCTATGTTAGAGAACTTCTATGTCCGAGAAACTGCATGGCTGAGAAACTCCCTTGTGGAAAATTCATGTTTGAGAAACTCCATTTTGAAGAAATTTTGTTGCAGAAACTCTATGTTCGAGAAACTCTCTGTTGGAGAAAACTCATGTTGGAGAAACTCCCTAGTGTAGAAAATTCCTCCTGGAGAAACTCCATTTTGGAGAAACCTCCTGTTGGAAAAAATTCTTTTTCAGAAACTCTCCTGTTGGAGAAATTCCATGTTGTGGAAGCTTCTTGTTGAAGCAACTTTATGCTGTACAAACTCCATCTTGAAGAAACTTCATGTTGGAGAAACTCGCTGTCTGTAGAAACTCTGTTGGAGAAACTCCCTTTTGGAGAAACTCCCTATTGAAGGAACTTCATGTTCCAGAAACTCTACGTTGGAGAAATTTCCTGTAGGAGAAACGCCCTGTGGGAGAACCGCTTGTTTAAGAAACTTCATGTTGAAGAAACTTCATGTTTTACAAACTCCATGCTGAAGAAACTTCGCGTTGCAGAAGCTCCGTGTTAGAGAAACTCCCTGTTGGAGAAACTTCAGTTTGGAGAAACACTATGTTCGAGAAACTCCATGTTGGAGAAACTCCCTGTTAGAGAAACAACATTTTCGAGTAAATGTTAGAGAAACTTCCTGTTAGAGAAACTCTCTGAGAAACTCCCTGTTCGAGAAACTTCCTGTTGGAGAAAATCTCTGTTGGAGAAACTTCATGTTGGAGATATCCCATATTGAGAAAATCTATGTTGGACAAACTCCCTGTTGGAGAAAATCCATGTTGTAGAAGCTCATGTTAGAAAAACTGTAGGTTGGAGAAACTCCACATTAGAGAAACACCCTGTTGGAGAAATTCTGTTGAAGAAACTTGATCTTTGAAAAACTCTATGTTGGAGAAACTTCATGTTGGACAAAATCCATGTTGGAGAAACTCCACTTCAGAGAAAACTGCTGTTATAGAAACGTCTTTTTGGAGAATCTCTGTGTTGGAGAATCTCCATCTTGGAGGAACTCCCTGTTCTAGAACGTCCCTATTTTTTAACCTCTATGTTGAAAAACTCCATGTTGCTGAGACATGAAATTGGAGGAAATCAGTAATCTTCATTTTGGAGAAACTCACTTTTGGAGAATCTCCATGTTGGAGAATGTCCAAGCTGCAGAAAATCCATATTAGTGAAACTCCCTAAACTCCATCTTGGAGAAATTCCTGTTGGAGAAACTTCCTATTATAGACACTCCCTGTTACAGGAACTCCATGTAGAGAAATTCCTGTTGAAGAAGCTTCCTGATGCAGAAACTCTATGTTGGTAAAACTCCATGTTGGAGAACCATCCTTGTTAGAGAAACTTCCTCTTAGAAAAAAACAATGTTGGAGGATCTCTATGTTGTACAAAATCTATTTTGTAAAACTCCATGTTGGAGAAACTCCCTGTTGAAGAAACTCCCTGCTGAAGAAAGTTCCTGTTGAAGAAGCTGCATGTTCGAGAAAATATGTTGGAGAAACTGCTTGTTGGGGAAACTGCCTGTTGGAGAATCTCCATATTGGAGAAACTCGATGTTGGAGAACCTCCCAGTTGCAGAAACACTCTGCTGGAGAAACTCCACGTTGGAGAAACTCTATGTTGGAGAAATCACATGTTCGAAAAACACCATGTTGGAGAAACTCCCCTTTAGAGAAACTCCCTGTTTGGAGAAACTTAATGTGGGAGGTAACTTCCTGTTGAAGAAACTCCCTGTTGGAGAAATTTCCTATCGGAGAAATTCTCTGTTGGAGGAACTCCATGTTGGAGAAACCCTATGTTGGAGAAAGTCAATGTTGGAGAAACTCCCTGTTTTGAGAAACTTCCTGTTGGAGAAACTCCATTTTGGAGGAACTGCCTGCTGGAAAAACTCCATGTTGGAGAAACTACCTGTTGCAGAAACTTCCTGTTGGAGAAACTCCATGTTTGAGAAAATCCATGATGAAGAAACTCCATGTTCGAGAAAAAGTGTTGGAGAAACACACTGTTGGAGCAACTCCATGTTGTAGAAAATCCATGCTGGAGAAATTCTATGTCGAAGAAACATCTTGTTGGAGAAACTCCCTGTTCGAGAAACTTCATATTGGAAAAACTCCATGTTGGAGAATTACTCTGTTGTAGAAACTCTACGTTAGAGAACTCCATGTTGGAGAAACACCCTTATGGAGGAACTGCCGGTTCGAAACTTCCTGTATGAGAAACTTCCTGTCAGAGAAACTCTATGTTGGAGATACTCCTTGTTGGAAAAACTCCATGTTGGAGAAACTCGCTGTTAGAAAACTACCTATTGGAGAAACTCCCTCGTGGAGAAACTCACTCTTCGAGAAACTTTCATTTCGAGAAACTCTATGCTGGAGAAATCCATGTTAGAGAAACTCCATGTTGCAGAAACTATGTTGGAGAAACAACCTGCTGGAGAAACTTCATGCTGAAGAAAGTCCATGTTGGAGAAACTCCCTGTTGGAAAATCGGTCTGTGGAGAAACTCTGAAAAACTCCATGCTGGAGAACTAACGTGTTGGATAAAGTCTATGGTGGAAAAACCATGTTGCAGAGACCCTCTGTAGACAAACTCTCTTAAAGAAACTCCGTGTTGGATAAACTCAATCTTAGAGAAACTATGTTGCAGAAACTCCAAGTTGAAGAAACCCTCTGTTGGCGAAGCTTCATGTTGGAGAAACTCCCTGTTGCAGAATCTCCATGCTGGAGAAATTTCACGTTGGAGAAATTCTATGTTGGAGAAACTGCTGTTGGCCAAGCTTCATGTTAGTGAAACCTTTTGGAGATACGCCCTGTTGAAGAAACTTCATGTTTGAGAAACTCATTGTTGGATAAACTATGTTGGAGGAACTCCATGTTGCAGAAGCTCCATATTGGAGAAGTTCGTTGTTGGAGAAACACAATGTTGAAGAAACTCCATGTTGGAGAAACTCCCTTTTGGAGAAACTCTTCGAAAAACTTCCTGTTGGAGAAAATTCATGTTGGAGAAATTTCCTGTTGGAGAATCTGTGTGGAGAAACTCAATGTTGAGAAACTCAATTTTGTAGAAACTTCACATTGGAGAAACAACCTGTTTAAAAATTTCTTGCAGGAGAAATTCCATGTTGGAGAAAATTCCTTTTGGAGAAAAATTATGTTGGAGAAACTTCGCTTTGGAGAAAATCTCTGTTGGTGAAACTCGATGTTGCAGAAACTCTATGTTGCAAAAATTCCATGTTGGAGATGCTCCATATTGGAGAAACTCCATGTTGCAGAAACTCCCTCTTGAAGAAATTTCATGTTGGAGAAACTCCATGTTGCAGATACTCCCTGTTGGCAAAACTCTATTTTAAAGAAACCTGTTGCAGATACTCCCTGTCGGAGAAACTCCATTTTAAAGAAACCTGTTGCAGATACTCCCTGTTGAAGAAACTGCATATTGGAGAAACTAAATTTGGGAAACTCTGTTGCAGAAACTATATGTTGCGGAAACTCTATGTTTGAGAAACACCGTTGGAGAAACTCATTGTTCAGAAACTTCATGTTTGAAAAACTCTATCCTGGAGAAAATACCTTTTTGTTAAACTCCATCTTGGAGAAACTTCATGTTGCAGAAACACCATGTTGCATAAACTCCATGTTGGAGAATCTCTCTATTGGAGAAACTCTACTTTGGAGAAACTCCGTGCTAGAGAAAGTGAATGTTGGAGAAACTCCATGTTGGAGAAACTCCGTTTTGGCCAACCTCCATGTTAGAGAAACCTGTTGGAGATACTCCTTGTTGGAGAAACTTCATGTTATCGAAGCTCAATTTTGGAGAAAATTGCAGACACTCCTTGTTGCAGAATCTCTAGTTTAAAGAAACTCCCTGCTGGATAAACTGCATGTTAGAGAAACTCCCTGTTGGAGAAACTCTGTGTTGTAGAAATGTTCTGTTGGAGAAAGTTCATGCTGGAGGAAGTCCATGTTGGAGAAAGTCTGTTGGAGAAACTCCCTGTTGGCAAAGCTCCATGTAAGAGAAACCTGTTGGAGTTACTCCCTGTTGCAAAACTCCTTGTTGAACAAACTACATCCTGGATAACTCCATGATAGAGAAACACCCTGTTGGAGAAACTCTGTTGGAGAAACTTTCTTTTGGATAAAATTCATGTTTGAGAAACTCCGTGTTGGAGAAACTCCATGTTGGAGAAACCCTAAGTTGCAGAAACTGCCTGTTGGAGAATCTCCATGTTGGAGAAACTCCATATTGGAGAAACAACTTGTGGAGAAACTCCATGTTTGAGAATCTCTTTGTTGGAGAAATTTTCTGTTGGATAAACTCGGTGTCGGAGAAACTTTATAGTGCAGAAACTCCATGTTGGAGAAAGTCCCTGTTAGAGAAACCTGTCGCATATACTCCCTGATGAAGAAACTTCGTGTTGGAGAAACTCTATTTTGGAGAAACTCCGTGTTTTAGGAACCATATGCTTGAGAAATTACCTGTTGGAGGAACTGCTGGACAAACTCCATGTTTGAGAAACTTCATGTTGGAGAAAATCCACGTTGAGAAAACAACATGTTGAAGAAACTCCACGCTGGAGAAAGTCCATGTTGGGGAAACTTCATGTGGGAAAAAAATTCGTGTTGGAGAAACTTCCTGTTGGGAAAACTCTCTGTAGAGAGAGTCCGTGTGTGAGAAACTTTATGCTGAACAAAATTACCTGTTGGATAAACTCCATGTTTGAGAAGCTCAATGTTGCAGAAGCTCCCTGAGGACAAACAATCTTAGAGACACTCCGTGTTGAATAAACTCAATCTTAGAGAAACTTCATGTTGCAGAACCTCCATGTTGGAGAAATTCCCTGTTGGAGAAACTATGTTGAAGAAATTCTATGCTGGGAAAAGTAAATGTTGGCGAAGCTCCATGTTAGAGAAACCTGTTGGAGATACTCCCTGTTGGAGAAAAATCTATTATAGAAAGTCCATGTTGCAGAAACTCCATTTTGAAGAAATCTGTTGGAGAAACATCAATTTGGAGAAACTCCATGTTGGAGAAACCTCCTGTTGGAGAAATTTCCTTTTGGAGAAACTCGCTTTTAGAGAAATTTAATGTTGGGGAAACTCCTTGTTGATGCAACTCCATGCTGTACAAACTCCATCTTGAAGAAAGCTCATGGTAAAGAAACTCCCTGCTGTAGAAGAATCTCCATGTTGGGGAACTGCTTGTTGGAGAAAGCTCATGTTGAAGAAACTCCATGTTGGACAAAATCTATGTTGGAGAAACTCTGTGTTGCAGAAACTCCGTGTTAGAGAAACTCCACGTCGGAGAAACTTCATTTTAGAAAAACACTGCGTTCGAGAAACTCCATGTTGGAGAAACTTCCTGTTGGAGAAACAACCTTTTCCAGAATACGTTAGAGAAGCTACCTGTTAGATCAACTCTGCTTGAGAAACTCCCTGTTCAAGAAACTTCCTGTTGGAGAAACTTCATTTGAGAGATATCCGATGTTGGAGAAAATATATGTTGTTCAAACTCTCTGTTGGAGAAACTCCCTGTTGGAGAAAATCCATGTTGTAGAAACTCCGTGTTGGAGAAACTGTAGGTTGGAGAAACTCTATGTTGGAGAAACTCCATGTTCAAGAAACTTCATGTTCGAGAAACTTCATGTTCGAGAAACTCCATGTTGGAGAAACACCCTGTTGGAAAAATTCTATGTTGGAGAAACTTGCTCTTGAAATAACTTTATGATGGAGAAACGGCAACTTGGAGCGACTCCAATTCAAAGAAATCGGCTATTGGAGAAACTTTCTGGTGGAGAAACTCTCTTGGAGGAACTTCCTCTTCCAGAAACTCCATGTCAGGAAAACTCCATGTTGGAGAAACTCGATATTGGTGGAAATCACTAAACTCCATGTTGGAGCAACTCACTGTTAGAGAAAGTCCGTATTAGAGAAACTCCGTAAACTCCATCTTGAAGAAACTCAATGTTGGAGAAACCCCATGTTCGAAAACTTCAAGTTGGAGAAACTCCCTGTTGGAGAAACGTCCTGGCATAGACTCTCTATTAGAGAAACTGCATGTTGGAGAGACACCTTGTTGGAGATACTGCCTGTAGGAGAAACTTTCTTTTGGATAAACTCTGTGTTGAAGAAACCTTATATTAGAGAAACTCCTTGTTAGAAAAATCCCTTTTAGATAAGCTCCCTGTTGCAGAATCTCCATGTTGGTAAAACTCTATGTTGCAGAAACATCCTGTTAGAGAACCTCCCTGTTTGGAGAAACTTATTGTTGGAGGTAACTTCCTGTTGGAGGAACTTCCTGTTGGAGAAATTTCCTCTTCGAGGAACTCCATGTTGGAGAAACCCCAAGTTTGAGAAATTCAATGTTGGAGAAACTCCCTGCTGGAGAAACTCTGTTGGAGAAACTTCGTTTTGGAGAAAATTCATGTTGGAGAAACATCGTTTGGAGAAACTTCATGTTTGAGAAACTATTGTTGGAGAAAGTTCCTGTTGGAGAAAATCCCTATTAGAGAAACTCTCTCCGAAAAACTGCATGGTCGAGAAAGTAAATGTTGGAGAAAGTCCCTGCTGAAGAAACTGTTGGCGAAGCTCCTTGATAGAGAAACCTGTTGGAGATACTCCCTGTTGGAAAAACATCCTGTTATAGAAACTCCATGTTGGAGAAACTTCATATTGAAGAAAACCTGTTGCAGAAACTCCATGTTCGAGAAACTCACTGTTGGAGAAAACTCATGTTGGAGATACTGCCTCGTGTAGAAAATCCCTGTTGGAGAAACTCCATTTTGAAAAACTCCATGTTGGTGAAACCTTGTATTGTAAAAAATTCTTTTTGGAGAAACTCTCAGTTGGAGAAACTCTCTGTGTGGAAAACTTCCTGTTGGGGACTCTCTTTTGGAGAAACTCGCTGTTGGAAAAAATCCCTGTTGGAGAAACGCCCTGTTAGAATAACTCCATCTTGGGGAACCTCCCTGTTGAAGCAACTCTATGCTTTACAAAGTCCATCTTGAAGAAACTTGATGTTGGGGAAACTCTCTGCTGTAGAAATTCTCTGTTGGAGAAACTGCCTTTTGGAGAAACTCTCTGTTGAAGACACTCTATGTTCCAGAAACTCTATATTGGAGAATTTTCCTGTTGGAGAAGCTCCCTGTTGGGGAACTGATTGTTTGAGAAACTTCATTTTGGAGAAACTCTGAAAATGAAAGCTTCAGGATCCGTAAACATACTCAAAGTACGTACTGTCACGTAAATGTTGGGGTGCTGACAGGACATGTCTTTTAGAAGTTTGTCGCGCTGTGCTGTGGTCAACCTTAGATTACGGTTGTATATATGGTTAGCGAGAGCATCGTATCTTAAACGGCTGGATCTAGCGCATAATTTAGGTATACGTCTTCCCATTGGTGCATACAGGACATCACTCATAAACAGTCTAAGTGTAGAATTTAAGGAACCATTACTTACAGACAGAAGAACCATGCTTACATGCTCGTAAATTCTAAAAATCAGTTCCCTTCAAAAACATCTCGGTTGCCCTATAGCTACGAAGCGCCCATTTCCAACGCTCTTTAACAACAAACCGCAAGCTACCAGGCCACTGCTCTTATGGTTTGAAGATATGTGCCAGAATCTTAGAGTCCTAAACAAATTACCTCTTAACGCGCAAAGACAAGACGCACTAGCTCCATTGTACAATTTCCATGATGTCTGCGATTTTACACTTGCACATTTCGGGAAGAAACTCCACAACAACATATCACACAAGAGTGTCTTGTACTGTGTCGCGAATTTGTTGCGCGTCCCCTACTGCCCGAAGGGGAATGCTATCGCGTGCAGGTTCGAAGAAGAGAATAGAGAAATGAAACAAAACAAAAAGAAGCCGTATTTAAAATTTAAAAGAAAAGGGCCAATAAGATACGTAAACAAAAAACACACCCGACACGCGTACAGCACTACAGAATAAAGGAAAGAGTTCACCAGGTACTGAGCGCCCCAGGTGCAGCGGGGATGCCTTTCAGATAGGGCGACGCGTGTGGTTGTAGTGCGACTCGTCGATGACTCCGCGCCGAAAGAAGCAGACGGATGGGAGCCAGGTGGTATTAGGAGCGGAGAGGAACACAGAGAGAATCCGGTGGACTCCCGTCAAGAGCCCGAAGCACTTTTCCGCAGCAGGAAATATGTAGCCAGGTCGCGTCGACGGTGCCACGAAACGTCGGAGGCTTAAAGCAGGCTATCCAAGAGTGCCTTTCCGCAGCGCGGAACCTCCGTCCATCGGCTGTCACCTCTATGCTTGCAATTAACGCAGTAGATTTGCGTCGGTGATCCAAGGGTGGTCACGGCAGTATGACTCAATGTCCGAAGGCTGCAACCTCCAAGCTTGAATGACCCGATCTCCGCTGCGCTGCCTTCCTTTGTACCTCGGTTTTCTGACACGTCAG
The DNA here is from genome assembly GCA_030143305.2 of Amblyomma americanum. Classification (NCBI taxonomy): domain Eukaryota; kingdom Metazoa; phylum Arthropoda; class Arachnida; order Ixodida; family Ixodidae; genus Amblyomma; species Amblyomma americanum. The sequence goes on from JARKHS020033916.1 coordinate 27,839, forward strand.
CTCTCCAGTTCTCGTGCTCGCCACGCTCTTTGTCGCCGAAGCCTCGCACACACCCTTCACGCGCGCACACGCGCAACGCTGGGCTGGCAAGCGCAGCGCACCACTGTCGACGCACAGCGTTCACAAAAGCACCGAGGATCTCTTCTGCACGTCACACACTGGAGGAAAAGTACAGTACTTTTACAGATTTTATACCGATGGATCAAAAACAGATGCTTACGTACAAAGCGCCGTGGTACAAGTGAATTGGAATAAAACAGTAAGGCTTCCACAATGTGCCTCCATTTTCACTGCCGAATATTACGCGATTTCTCTAGCCATAGAAAAATAGTGAACGACGACCTCGCAAAACAGTATTACATACACACAATCGCTAAGTGTGCTTACAGCCCTTCACTCTAGAAATGCAGACACTCCGATACTTGGTGATGTCATACACAACACAGTAATAGCCACAGCTAAATGACAAAACCTAAAACTCTGCTCGGCACCAAACCATACCGCAATTAAAGGCAGCGAAATAGCGGACCTGCTCTGCTCAAGCTCGTCATCAGCAAATAATGTAAATATCTGGATAGAAGGTTGCATTACCCTAATTCAACGTAAAATAAAACAGAAATGGCAGTCCGTGTGGAACAACGAAGTAAATGACAAATTACACAATGTAAAACCTCTTATAGGTGAATGGAGCAGGAACGTTTTAAAGAAGTGATTTTTCGCCGTCTTCGTATAGGACACACGCACCTCACACGCAATTTTCTACTGACAAAACAAGATAAACCTGTTTGCGAAGATGCGGAGAGGATGTTACGGTTAACCACATTTTATTCTAATGTGCGATACTGGAAGATGTAAGGAAGAAGTATTTTACTCAATTTTATAACGAATACATTTAGTTTATTTCTATGCTGCTTTTAGGAGATAATGAAAATATTGATATGGTATTGCGTTTTTAGACTGGTCTGTTGAAGTTTAATGCATTTCAGCCACTTTCTCACCCCTGAGAAGAAGGCTGAGGCCTTTAAATGATCAGTTGGGAGCCTATAGGTCCTTGCCAGGGCAAGGATGGCTGCTGAGGTTACCCTACGCCTTTTGAAATTTTAAATGGTGCCAATTTCTAAACCTATTTCCTTTTGTAATCACGGAGTAGTTTTAACTTTTATGCACTAAAAACTACCAAAAATCTTCACATTTCTATAAAACTACGAAGGAAATTTCTCCATCCTCGTGCTTGGCGCACGATGGTCTTAGTTGCCTATGCGATATAAAACACAACACAACAGAACAACATAGCAGCGAGATGTGGCAAACCTCAAACCTGTGAGCAACTTTTTCGGGGGTCGCCCGGGCCAAATTGTAGGAAATGACCCGGGCCAAATTTGGAGCTCGCGATCGTGTTGGCCACGCCTAATTCCGGTTGGACATCGATTTTGTTCCGAATCGGCCGTGGTTAAATTCCGGTGGTGCGCCCCGGCCAAATTCTTGCCGCTTGGCATGATACTTGCTATGACAACAAATAATGCGCCAGAAAGATGCCCAAGCAAGATTTTTTCTCGGCTCTAAAGTTGGTAAGAGTAATTTCGCAAAAAAACTGAAGGACACGGCGGCGGTGATTGAAACAACCATGGTCGGCTGTCGTCGAGCAGAATGTCTGCTGCTCTTCGTTGTGTTCAATTTAGGTGGGACAGGCTACCTTCGAGATAAGACAGCAGTTTGGATTGGAAAACGTTTTTGTCATCAAAATGAAAATGCAGACGGTAGATGCTGACGGGAGATGCAGAAGCAGCCCATGGCTAGCTGCGACCTTAGCGGCCCACTCGGTGGCCAAGGCTTGAATGCTCGGGACCGAGCTGAACAGAACAACCTCCCATTGCTCAAAATAAAAGCATTTTGAAGTAAATCCTCCGGAGGACGTTCTTCTTTACATTGCCATAGGGAACACACGTGGATGTTTCGCCACGTAGCCTGCACTCGGGATTAAAGTCATCCTGATAATTTTTGCCAATAGAAAGGTGCTAAGAAAGGACTTCCTTTGGTGTCTCCTTCAGGCGGTGTTTTGCGCCTTATCTCATGTTCGTTATGTTGTGTTTTGTTTGTTTGCACAGGTTATAAAACTATCATCTAAAACGAATTTTACGCTTTGCTTCCAGGGGAAAAATTAAATGAATATTCATTTCTGATCAAATGATATGACGCAGGAACTGTCTCACATATAATTGTCAGTAAAGTTTCGAGACTGAGTCTATTAAAAAAATGCATGTAACATTGAAATCATTTGTTTAGCACCCCTTCGAAATAGTCTCCCTTGCAGTATACACACAGCTTTCAACGCTTCTTGATGTCTTGGAAACATCTGGAAAACAATTCTTTTCGTAAGGCTGTCAGTTCCTTTGTCGTGGCGCCTTGAATGTCATCCAAGCTCCCAATCCAGCGACCTTTAAGGGCACTCTTTTCACAAGGAAACAGGAAGAAAATTGTATAGAGAGAGGTCAGGCGAGTATGGCGGATAGAGAACTGCAGTAATGCTGGGCTTGGCGAGAAATATTGTCATGCTGAGAGCAGTGTGCGGCCTTGCGTTAGCGTGGAGAAGAATCCATTGTCCAGATGCCCATAAGTCAGGGCGACGGCATCACAATGCATCACGGATGTGTCGGATCACCCGGATATAAAACTCCTGATTCACCCTCTGCCTTTGCAGGACGAACACGTAGTTTGACAACCCCTGGCATCGAAAAATTATCAGCGTCTTCTTTGTTTTGGTCTTCTATTGCCAGAACTTTCTCGACGCCGGAGATATTTGTGGGTCGCCATCAGGTGCTCTGCCTCTTTGAGAATTGCATTGAAAACACCACGTTTCGTCTTCAGCAATGGTGCTGTCGACGAATGCTGCATCTTTATCTGCCTCGCAGAACAAATCAGCGCTCCTGATGCCCGCGTGTCCTTCTGGTCCTGTGTGAGGGATTGCAGCGCAAGTCTGATATGTTTCGTTTCCCCCAGTTCCCAGTAAATTTTGGTGGCATGTTATATCACTAATGTCGAGCATCTGATAGCATACGGACTGTAATGGTGCGGTCTTGCTGAACGATTTACCTCCATGTTTGAGAAACTCCCTCTTGGAGGAACTCTCTGTTGGAGAAACCCCATGCTGGAGAAACTCCCTGTTTGAGGAACCCCGTGCTGGAGAAACCCTGTTGGAGAAACATCCTGTTGGAGAAACTACATGTTGGATAAACTCCCTCTTAAAGAAACTTCCTCTTAGAGAAACGCCCTGCTGGAGAAACTTCGTATTACAGAAACCCATGCTGGAGAAACTCTATGTTAGAGAAACTCCATGTTGGACAAACTCGCTGCTGGAGAAACTTCCTGTTGGAGAAATATCCTGTTGAAGAAACTCAATCTTGGAGAGCCTTCGTGTTGGAGAAATTCCATGTTGAAGAAACTCTCTCTTGGAGGAACTCCCTGTACGAGAAATTTCCTCTTGGAGAAAATCCATGTTGGAGAAACTCCATATTGAAGAAAATTCCTAAGCTCCATCTTGGAAAAACTCTGTGCTGGGGAAACCTAATGGTCGAGAAACTTCCTGTTGGAGAATCTCCACGTTGGAGAATCTTGCTGTTAGAGATACTCCAGGTTGAATAAACTCCCTGTTGGAGAAAATTATGTTGTAGAAAATTCCTTTGGAGAAACTCTGTTGGAGAAACTCCCTGTTGGAGAAACTACATGTTAGAGAACTTCTATGTCCGAGAAACTGCATGGCTGAGAAACTCCCTCTTGTGGAAAATTCATGTTTGAGAAACTCCATTTTGATGAAATTTTGTTGCAGAAATTCTATGTTCGAGAAACTCCCTGTTGGAGAAAACTCATGTTGGAGAAACTCCCTGGTGTAGAAAATTCCTGCTGGAGAAACTCCATTTTGGAGAAACCGCCTGTTGGAGAAAATTCTTTTTGCAGAAACTCTCTGTTGGAGAAACTCTCTGTTGGAGAAACTCTCTGTTAGAGAAACTCTATGTTGGAGAACTTCCTTGTTGGGGAAACTTCCTGTTGAAGCAACTTTATGCTGTACAAACTCCACCTTGAGAAACTTCATGTTAGAGAAACTCGCTGCTGTAGAAACTCTGTTGGAGAAACTCCCTTTTGGAGAAACTCCCTATTGAAGGAACTTCATGTTCCAGAAACTACGTTGGAGAAATTCCCTGTAGGAGAAACGCCCTGTGGGGGAACCGCTTGTTTAAGAAACTTCATGTTGAAGAAACTTCATGTTGGACAAACTCCATGTTGGAGGAACTTCGCGTTGCAGAAGCTCCATGTTAGAGAAACTCCCTGTTGGAGAAACTTCAGTTTGGAGAAACACTATGTTCGAGAAACTCAATGTTGGAGAAACTTCTCTGCTTAGAGAAACTCTCTGAGAAACTCCCTGTTCGAGAAACTTCCTGTTGGAGAAAATCTCTGTTGGAGAAACTTCATGTAGGAGATATCCCATATTGGAGAAAATCTATGTTGGACAAACCCCCTGTTGGATAAAATCCACGTTGTAGAAGCTCATCTTAAAGAAACTGTAGGTTGGAGAAACTCCACATTAGAGAAACACCCTGTTGGAGAAATTCTGTTGAAGAAACTTGATCTTTGAAAAACTCCATGTTGGAGAAACTTCATGTTGGACAAAATCCATGTTGGAGAAAATCCAATTCAGAGAAACCTGCTGTTATAGAAACGACTTTTTGGAGAATCTCTCTGTTGGAGAATCTCAATCTTGGAGCAACTCCCTGTTCTAGAACGTCCCTATTTTTTAAACTCTATGTCGAAAAACTCCATGTTGCTGAGACATGATATTGGAGGAAATCACTAATCTTCATTTTGGAGAAACTCACTTTTGGAGAATCTCCATGTTGGAGAATTTCCAAGCTGGAGAAACTCCATATTAGTGAAACTCCCTAAACTCCATCTTGGAGAAATTCCTGTTGGAGAAACTTCCTATTATAGACACTCCCTGTTACAGGAACTCCATGTTAGAGAAATTCCTGTTGGAGGAGCTTCCTGATGCAGAAACTCTATGTTGGTAAAACTTCATGTTGGAGAAACATCCTGTTAGAGAAACTTCCTGTTAGAAAAAACAATGTTGGAGGATCTTCATGTTGTACAAAATCTATTTTGAAAAACTCCCTGTTGGAGAAACTCCCTGTTGAAGAAACTCCCTGCTGAAGAAAGTTCCTGTTGAAGAAGCTGCATGTTCGAGAAAATATGTTGGAGAAATTCTCCTGTTGGAGAAACTGCTTGTTGGGAAAAGTGCCTGTTGGAGAATCTCCATATTGGAGAAACTCGATGTTGGAGAACCTCCCAGTTGCAGAAACTCTCTGTTGGAGAAACTCTACGTTGAAGAAACTCTTTTTTGGAGAAATCATATGTTCTTAAAACTCCATGTTGGAGAAACTCCCCATTAGAGAAACTTCCTGTTTGGAGAAACTTAATGTGGGAGGTAACTTCCTGTTGAAGAAACTCCCTGTTGGAGAAATTTCCTATTTGAGAAATTCTCTGTTGGAGGAACTCCATGTTGGAGAAACCCCATGTTGGAGAAAGTCAATGTTGGAGAAACTCCCTGTTTTGAGAAACTCCCTGCTGGAGAAACTCCATCTTGGAGGAACTGCCTGTTGGAAAAACTCCATGTTGGAGAAACTACCTGTTGCAGAAACCTCCTGTTGGAGAAACTCCACGTTTGAGAAAATTCATGATGAAGAAACTTCATGTTCGAGAAAAAGTGTTGGAGAAACGCTCTGTTGGAGAATCTTCATGTTGGAGAAAATTCATGCTGGAGAAATTCCCTGTCGAAGAAACACCTTGTTGGAGAAACTTCCTGTTCGAGAAACTTCATATTGGAAAAACTCCATGTAGGAGAATTACTCTGTTGTAGAAACTCTACGTTGGAGAACTCCATGTTGGAGAAACACCCTGCTGGAGGAACTCCCGATTCGAAACTTCCTGTATGAGAAACTTCCTGTCAGAGAACCTCCATGATGGAGATAATCCATGTTGAAAAAATTCCATGTTGGAGAAACTCGCTGTTTGAAAACTACCTATTGGAGAAACTCCCTCGTGGAGGAACTCACTCTTGGAGAATCTTTCATTTCGAGAAAGTCTATGCTAGAGAAATCCATGTTGGAGAAACTATCTGTTTGAAAAACTCTGTTGGAGAAACTTCCTTTTGGAGAAAATTCTTGTTGGAGAAACTTCCTGTTGGAGAAACTCCCTTTGGAGAAACTCCATGTTGGAGAAACTCCATGTTGGAGGAACTCCATGTTAGAGAAACTCCCTGTTGGAGAAACTACCTATTGCAGAAACTCTATTTTGGAGAAACTCTATGCTGGATTAACTCTATGTTGGACAAACTACATTTGGAGAAACTGTCGAAGAAACTTCCTGTTGGAGAAAATTCATGTTGGAAAAACTCTATGTTGGAAAAACCTCCTATTGGAGAAGCTACATGCTGGAGAAACTCCATGTTGTGGAAATTCTGTTGGAATAGCTCCCTTTTGGATAATCTCCATGTAGGAGAAACTACCTGTTGGAGAACCTTTAAGTTGGAGAAAATCTATGTTTGAGAAAACCACTTTGGAGAAGCTCCGTGTAAGAGAAAATCTCTGTTGGAGAAACTCCCTACTCAGAGAAAATCCCTGCGGGAGAAACTTCATGCTGGAGAAACTCCCTGCTAAAGAAACTGTTGGAGAGACTTCCTGTTGGAGAAAATATATGTTGGAGAGTCTTCCTGTTGGAGAAACTCTCTGTGGAGAAACTCCATGTTTGAGAAACTCCATTTTGGAGAAACTCCAGGTTGGAGAAACTTCATGCTACAGAAAGTCCATGTTGAAGAATCTTCATGTTGGAGAATTTCCCTGTCGGAGAAACTCTGTTGGAGAGATTGTATGTTGAAGAAACTCACTGTTGGAAAGCTCTCTGTGGAGAAACTCTATGTTTGAGATACTTCTTTCTGGAGAAACTACCTTTTGGATAAACTCTATGTTGGAAAAACTCCATGTTGCAGAAACTTCCTGTGGAGAAAATCTGTCTTAAAGAAACTCCGTGTTGGATAAACTCAATCTTGGAGAAACTCTATGTTGCAGAAACTCCATGTTGGAGAAAATCACTGTTGGCGAAACTTCATGTTGAATAATCTCCCTGTTGGAGAAATTCTATGCTGGAGAAAGTCCACGTTGGAGAAACTTCATGTTGGAGAAACTCCTGTTGGCGAAGCTCCATCTTAGAGAGACCCGTTGGAGTTATTCCCTGTTGGAGAAACTTCATGTTTGAGAAACTCTTTGGATAAACTGTTCCAGAAACTTCATGTTGCAGAAACCCTATGTTGGAGAAGCTCCCTGTAGGAGAAACTCAATGTTGCTGAAACTCCATGTTGAATAAACTGTCTGTTGGAGAAAATATATGTTAGAGAAACTATGTTGCAGAAAAACTTGTGGAGAGACTTCATGTTTCAGAAACTCCATGTCATGTTCAAGAAACTCATTGTTGAAGAAACTCCATGCTGGAGAGAGTTTATAATGGAGTAATTCTATGTTGGAGAAACTCCTTTTGGCGAAGCTTCATGTTAGAGAAACCTGTTGGAGGTAATCCCTGTTGTAGAAACTTCATGTTGTAGAAACTCTATATTGGAGAAACTCTTGCAGAAACTCTGTTGCAGAAACTTCATGTTGGAGAAACTCTCTGTTGTCGCAACTCTATGTTGGAGAAACTTCATGTTTGAGAAACTTCTTGTTGGATAAACTCTACGTTGCATAAACTCTCTGTTGCTGAAACGCCATGTTGGAGAAACACTATATTGGAGAAACTTCATGTTGCAAAAAATCTGTTGCAGAAACTGCCTGTTGGAGAAACGTCTTGTTTTTAAACTCCGTGTTCGAGGAACTCCATGCTGGAGAAATTCCATGTTGGAGAAACTCTATGTTGGAGAAACTCCCTGTTGGCGAAGCTCCATTTTAGAGAAACCTGTTGCAGAGACACCTTGTTGGAGAAACTTTGTTTTGGAGAAACTCTGTTGGAGAAACTTCCTGTTGGACAAAAATTCATGTTGGAGAAACTCCCTGTTAGAGAAACACCCTGTGGAGAAACTCGATGTTTGAGAAACTCTGTGCTGTAGAAATTACCTGTTGGATAAACTCCATGTTGGAGAAAGTCTATGCTGCAGAAACTCCCTGCGGAGAAATTCTATCTTACATAAACTCCGTGTTGAATACTCAATCTTGGAGAAACTCCATGTTGCAGAAACTAAATGTTGGAAAAACTCAGCGATGAAGAACCTCTCTTTTGGAGAAACTCTATGATGGAGAAATTCCGTGCTGGAGAAAGTAAATGTTAGAGAAACTTCATGTTGGAGAAACTCCCTGTTGGCGAAGCTCCATGTTAGAAAAACTGTTTGGCGATACTCCCTGTTGGAAAACTCCCTGTTGGAGATACTCCATGCTGGATAAACTCCATGGTGGAGAAACACCCTTTTGGAGAAACTCTGTTGGAGAAACTTACTTTGGAGAAAATTCATGTTGGAGAAACTCAGTATTGGAGAAACTCCCTGTTAGAGAAACTCCATGTTGCAGAAACTGTTGGAAAAACAACCTGCTGGAGAAACTCCATGCTGGAGAAAGTCCATGTTGGAGAAACTCCCTGTTGAAGAAACTCTGTTGGAGAAACTTAGTGTGGGAGAAAATTTGTTGGAGAAACTCTCTGTTGGAAAATCTGTCTGTGGAGAAACTCTATGTTTGAAAAACTTCATGCTGGAGAACAAACGTGTTGGATAAAGTCTATGGTGGAAAAACTCCATGTTGCAGAGACCCTCTGTAGACAAACTCTCTTAAAGAAACTCCGTGTTGGATAAACTCAATCTTAGAGAAACTCTATGTTGCCGAAATTCCATGTTGGAGAAACCCCCTGTTGGCGAAACTTCATGTTGGGAGAAACTCCCTGTTGCAGAATCACCATGCTGGAGAAATTTCACGTTGGAGAAACTCTATGTTGGAGAAACTGCTGTTGGCGAAGCTTCATGTTAGAGAAACCTTTTGGAGATAAGCCCTGTTGAAGAAACTTCATGTTTGAGAAACTCGTTGGATAAACTCTATGTTGGAGGAACGCCATGTTGCAGAAGCTCCATATAGGAGAAGTTCTTTGTTGGAGAAACGCAATGTTGCAGAAACTCCATGTTGGAGAAACTCCCTGTCGGAGAAACTCTTCGAAAAACTTCCTGTGGAGAAAATTCATTTTGGAGAACTTTCCTGTTGGAGAATCTTTGTGGAGAAACTGCATGTTGAGAAACTCAATTTTGGAGAAACTCCTCGTTGGAGAAACAAACTGTTGGAGAGATTTCTTGCAGGAGAAGATCCGTGTTGGAGAAATTTCGTTTTGGAGAAAAATCATGTTGGAGAAACTTCGCTTTGGAGAAACTCTCTGTTGGTGAAACTCGATGTTGCAGAAACAATATGTTGCAGAAATTCAATGTCGAAGATCCTCCATATTGGAGAAACTCCATGTTGCAGAACCTCCCTCATGGAGAAATTTCATGTTGGAGAAACTCCATGTTGCAGATACTGCCTGTTGGCGAAACTCTAATTTAAAGAAACCTGTTGCAGATACACCCTGTTGAAGAAACTGCATGTTGGAAACTATTTTTGGGAAACTGTTGCAGAAACTATATGTTGCGGAAATTCCATGTTTGAGAAACACCGTTGGAGAAACTGATTGTTCAGAAACTTCATGTTTGAAAAACTCTATGCTGGAGAAATTACCTTTTGGTTAAACTCAGTCTTGGAGAAACTCTATGTTGCAGAAACATCGTGTTGCATAAAATTCATGTTGGAGAATCTCTCTATTGGAGAAACTCTACTTTGGAGAAACTCCGTGCTAGAGAAAGTGAATGTTGGAGAAACTCCATGTTGGAGAAACTCCCTTTTGGTGAACCTCCATGTTAGAGAAACCTGTTGGAGATACTCCTTAAGGGAGAAATTTAATGTTATAGAAACTCAATTTTGGAGAAAATGTTGCAGACACTCCTTGTTGCAGAATCTCTAGTTTAAAGAAACTCCCTGCTGGATAAACTGCATGTTAGAGAAACTCCCTTTTGGAGAAACTCTGTGTTGTAGAAATTTCCTGTTGGAGAAACTCCATGCTGAAGGAAGTCCATGTTGGAGAAAGTCTGTTGGAGAAACTCCCTGTTGGCAAAGCTCCATGTTAGAGAAACCTGTTGGAGATACTCCCTGTTGCAAAACTCCCTGTTGGAGAAACTACATGCTGGGTAAACTCCAAGATGAAGAAACACCCTGTTGGAGAAACTCTGTTTGAGAAACTTCCTTTTGGAGAAAATTCATGTTGGAGAAACTCTGTGTTGGAGAAACTCCAAGTTGGAGAAACTCCAAGTTGGAGAAACCCTATGTTGCAGAAACTGCCTGTTGGAGAATCTTCATGTTGGAGAAACTCCATGTTGCAGAAACAACTTGTGGAGAAACTCCATGTTTGAGAAATTCTTTGTTGGAGAAATTTTCTGTTGGATAAACTCGATGTGGGAGAAACTTTATGGTGCGGAAACTCCATGTTGGAGAAAGTCCCTGTTAGAGAAACCTGTCGCATATACTCCCTGATGAAGAAAATTCATGTTGGAGAAACTCCATTTTGGATAAACTTCCTGTTTTAGAAGCTTCATGCTGGAGAAATTGCCTGTTGGAGAAACTCTACATGTTGGGGAAACTTCATGTTGGGGAAATTACATGTTGGGGAAACTTCATGTGGAAAAAAAATTCGTGTTGGAGAAACTCCCTGTTGGGAAAACTCCCTGTAGAGAGAGTTCATGTGTGAGAAACTTTATGCTGAACAAATTTACCTGTTGGATAAACTCCATGTTTGAGAAGGTCAATGTTACAGAAGCTCCCTGAGGACAAACTCTATCTTAGAGACACTCCGTGTTGGATAAACTCAATCTTAGAGAAACTTCATGTCGCAGTACCTCCATGTTGGAGAAATTCCCTGTTGGAGAAACTATGTTGGAGAAATTCTATGCTGAAGAAAGTAAATGTTGGCAAAGCTCCATGTTAGAGAAACCTGTTGGAGATACTCCCTGTTGGAGAAAAATCATGTTTTAGAAACTCCATGTTGCAGAAACTCCATTTTGAAGAAATCTGTTGCAGAAACTTTATGTTCGAGAAACTCACTGTCGGAGAAAACTCATGTTGGAGATACTCTCTCCTGTAGAAAATCTCTGTTGGAGAAAGTTCATTTTGGAGAAACTCCATGTTGGAGAAACCTCCTGTTGGAGAAAATTCTTTTTGGAGAAACTTAATGTTGGGGAAACTCCTTGTTGATGCAACTCCATGCTGTACAAACTCCATCTTGAAGAAAGATCATGTTAAAGAAACTCCCTGCTGTAGAAGAAACTCCCTGTTGGGGAACTGCTTGTTGGAGAAAGTTCATGTTGAAGAAACTCTATGTTCGACAAAATCTATGTTGAAGAAACTCCATGTTGCAGAAACTCCGTGTAAGAGAAACTCCACGTTGGAGAAACTTCATTTTAGAAAAAACAATACGTTCGAGAAACTCCATGTTGGAGAAACTCCCTGTTGGAGAAACAACCTTTTGCAGAATATGTTAGAGAAGCTACCTGTTCGAGCAACTCTGCTTGAGAAACTCCCTGTTCAAGAAACTTCCTGTTGGAGAAACTTCATGTGAGAGATATCCGATGTTGGAGAAAATATATGTTGGTCAACCTCTCTGTAGGAGAAACTCCCTGTTGGAGAAAATCCATGTAGAAAATTCGTTTTGGAGAAACTCTACATTGGAGAAACTCCATGTTCAAGAAACTTCATGTTCGAGAAACTTCATGTTCGAGAAACTACATGTTGGAGAAACACCCTGTTGGGAAAAGTCTATGTTGGAGAAACTTGCTCTTGAAATAACTTTCTGCTGGAGAAACGGCATCTTGGAGCGACTCCAATTCAGAGAAATCTGCTATTGGAGAAACTTCCTATTGGAGAAACTTTCTTGTCGAGAAACTTTCTCTTGGAGGAACTTCATCTTCCAGAAACTCCCTGTTTTTGAAACTCCATGCCAGAAAAACTCCATGTTGGAGAAACTCGATATTGGTGGAAATCGCTAAACTTTATGTTGGAGCAACTCACTGTTGGAAAAAGTCCACGCTGGAGAAACTCCGTATTCGAGAAACTCCGTAAACTCCATCTTGAAGAAACTCAATGTTGGAGAAACCCCAGGTTCGAAAACTTCAAGTTGGAGAAACTCCCTGTTGGAGAAAGGTCCTGGCATAGAATCTTTATTAGAGAAACTGCATGTTGGAGAAACACCTTGTTGGAGAAACTCCCTGTAGGAGAAACTTCCTTTTGGATAAACTCAATGTTGAAGAAACCTTATAGTAGAGAAACTCCTTGTTAAAAAAATCCCTTTTGGATAAGCTCCCTGTTGCGGAATCTCCATGTTGGTAAAACTCTATGTTGGAGAAACATCCTGTTAGAGAAACTCCCTGTTTGGAGAAACTTATTGTTGGAGGTAACTTCCTTTTTTAGAAACTTCTTGTTGGAGAAATTCCATCTTGGAGGAACTCCATGTTGGAGAAACCTCAAGTTAGAGAAACTCAATGTTGGGGAAACTCTCTGTTGGAGAAACTCTGTTGGAGAAACTTCCTTTTGGAGAAAATTCATGTTGGAGAAACTTCGTTTGGAGAAACTCCATGTTTGAGAAACTCTATGTTGGAGCAAGTCCCTGTTGGAGAAAATCCCTATTAGAGAAACTCTCCGAGAAACTGCATGGTCGAGAAAGTAAATGTTGGAGAAAGTCCCTGCTGGAGAAATTGTTGGCGAAGCTCCTTGTTAGAGAAACCTGTTGGAGATACTACCTGTTGGAAAAACTTATTGATATAGAAACTCCATGTTGGAAAAACTTCATTTTGCAGAAAAATTGTTGCAGAAACACCATGTTCGAGATACTCACTGTTGGAGATACTGCCTCGTGTAGAAAATCCCTGTTGGAGAATCTCAATTTTGAAAAAACTCCATGTTGGAGAAACCTTGTATTGTAAAAAATTCTTTTTGGAGAAACTCTCAGTCGGAGAAAATCTCGTTGGAAAAACTTCCTGTTGGCGCAACTCTCTTTTGGAGAAACTCGCTGTTGGAGAAACTCCCTGTTGGAGAAACGCCCTGTTGAAGCAACTCCATGCTTTACAAAGTCCATCTTGAAGAAACTTGATATTGGAGAAACTCTCTGCTGTAGAAATTCTCTGTTGGAGAAACTGCCTTTTGGAGAAACTCTGTTGAAGAAACTATGTTCCAGAAACTCTATATTGAAGAATTTTTCGGTTGGAGAAACTCCCTGTTGGGGAACTAATTTTTTGAGAAACTTCATTTTGGAGAAACTCCATGCTGGAGAAACTCAATGTTGAAGAAAATCCCTGTTGAAGAAACCCTGTTGGAGAAACATCGTGTTAGAGAAAATTCATGTTGGAGAAAAAACTCTGTTGGAGAAAACCCTGTTGTGAAATCTGTCTGTGGAGAAACTCCATGCTCGAGAAATAACCTGTTGGATAAACTCTATGTTGGGAAAACTTCATGTTGCAGAAACCCTTTGTGGAGAAACTCTCTCTAAAGAAACTCCATTTTGGATAAACTCAATCTTAGAGAAACTATGTTGCAGAAACTCCATGCTAGAGAAACTCCCTGTTGACGAAACTTCATGTTGGAGAAACTCCCTGTTGCAGAATCTCCATGCTAGAGAAATTCCACGTTGGAGATACTCTTGTTGGAGAAACTTCATGTTTGAGAAACTTGTTTATGAATAAACTCTATGTTGGCGAAACACCTGGTTGCAGAAACTTCATGTTGGAGAAACTCCCTGTTGGAGAAACTCTTGGAAAAACTTCCTGTTGGCGAAAATTCATGTTGGAGAAACTTCCCGGTGGAGAAACTCTGTACAGAAACTCCACATTTGTGAAACAACATTTTGGAGAAACAACCGGTTGGAGAAATTTCTTGCTGGAGAAATTCCGGGTAGGAGAAACTTCCTGTTGGAAAAAATTCATGTTGAATAAACTCCCTGTTGGACATACACACTGCGGAGAAACTCCATGTTTGAGAAAATTTATGTTGGACAAAATAACCTGTTGCATGAGGTCCATGTTTGAGAAACTCTATGTTGCAGAAGCTCTATGTTGGAGAAGCTCCCTGTTTGAGAAACTCAATGTTGCAGAAAATCCATGTTGGAGAAACTCTCTGTTGGAGAAAATATATGTTGCAGAAACTCTATGTTGCAGAAACAAATTGTGGAGAAACTCCAAGTTTGAGAAACTCTATTTTGGAGAAATTACCTGTAGGATAAACTTCATATTAAAGAAACTTCATGTTGCAGAAACTTCATGTTGAAGAAACTGCCCATTGGGGAATGTTCATGTTTCAGAAACTCCCTGTTGGAGAAACTCCATGTTTGAAAAACTCTTGGAAAAACTTCCTGTTGGAGAAAATTCATGTTGGAGAAATTTCCTGGTGGAGAAACTCTGTACAGAAACTCCACATTTGAGAACCAACATTTTGGAGAAACTCCATGTTGGAGAAACAACCGTTTAGAGAAATTTCTTGCTGGAGAAATTCCGTGTAGGAGAAACTTCCTGTTGGAAAAAATTTATGTTGAATAAACTCCCTGTTGGAGATACACACTGCGGAGAAACTCCATGTTTGAGAAAATTTATGTTGGACAAAATTACCTGTTGCATGAGGTCCATGTTGGAGAAACTCTATTGTACAGAAGCTCTATGTTGGAGAAGCTCCCTGTTTGAGAAACTCAATGTTGCAGAAAATCCATGTTGGAGAAACTCTCTGTTGGAGAAAATCTATATTGGAGAAACTCTATGTTGCAGAAACAAATTGTGGAGAAACTCCATGTTTGAGAAACTCTATTTTGGAGAAAGATACCTGTAGGATAAACTTCATAATAAAGAAACTTCATGTTGCAGAAACTAAATGTTGACGAAACTGCCCATTGGGGAATGTTCATGTTTTAGAAACTCCCTGTTGGAGAAAATCCATGTTGGAGAAACTCCATGTTGGAGAAACTCCCCATTGGCGAAGCTTCATGTTAGAGAAACGTGTTGGAGAAAATCCCTGTTGGAGAAACTTCACGGTGTAGAAACTCGATTTTTCGAGAAACCCTTGCAAAAACTCTGTTGCAGAAACTCAATGTTGGAAAAAACTTCATGGTTGATAAAATCCTTGTTGGATTAACTCCCTGTTGGTGTCTTTTGGAGAAACTTCCTTTTGGAGAAAATGAATGTTGGAGAAACTCCGTTTTGAGAAACTCTCTGATGAAGAAACTCCCTGTTGCAGAAACTGTATGTTGTATAAATTCCATGCTGGAGAAACTTCATATTGAAGAAACTCCATGTTGCACAAACTCCATGTTGGAGAAACTGCCTGTTGGAGAAACTCTATGTTGCAGCATCTATCTGTTGGAAAAACTCCCCGTTGGAGAAACTCTCTTTTGGAGAAACTCGCTGTTGGAGTAACTCCCTGTTGGAGAAACGCCCTGTTAGAATAACTCCATGTTGGGGAAACTCCCTGTTGAAGCAACTCCATAATTTACAAAATCCATCTTGAAGAAACTTCATGTTTGAGAAACTCTCTGCTGTAAAATTTCTCTGTTGGAGAAACTGCCTTTTGGAGAAACTCTCTGTTGAAGAAACTCTATGTTCCAGAAACTCTATATTGGAGAATTTTCCTGTTGGAGAAACTCCCTGTTGGGGAACTGATTGTTTGAGGAACTTCATTTTGGAGAAACTCCAGGTTAGACAAACACCATGCTGGAGGAACTCAATGTTGAAGCAACTCTCTGTTGAAGAATCTCTGTTGGAGAAACATCCTGTTAGCGAAAATTCGTGTTGGAGAAACTATCTGTTGGAAAAGCTTCCTGTGGAGAAACACTATATTTGAGAAAGTTCATGTTGGAGAAACAACCTGTTGGAGACATTCCATGCTGGAGAAAGTCCATGTTGGCGAAACTGCATGTTGTAGAAACTCCCTTTTGAAGAAACTCTGTTGGAGAATATTCCTGTTGGAGAAAATTTATGTTGGAGAAACTCCCTGTTGGAAAATCTGTCGGTGGAGTAACTCCATGCTCGAGAAATAACGTGTTGGATAAACTCTATGTTGAAAAAACATGTTGCAGAAACCCTCTGCGGAGAAACTCTCTCTAAAGAAACTCCTTGTTGGATAAACTCAATCTTAGAGAAACAATGTTGCAGAAACTTCATGTTAGAGAAACTCCCTGTTGACGAAACTTCATGTTGGAGAAACTCCCTGTTGCAGAATCTCTATGCTGGAGAAATTCCACGTTGGAGATACTCTTGTTGGAGAAACTTCATGTTTGAGAAACTCGTTGATGGATAAACTTTATGTTGGAGAAACTCCCGGTTGCAGAATCTTCATGTTGGAGAAGCTCCTTGTTGGAGAAACTCCCTAATGGAGAAACTCTTGGAAAAACTTCCTGTTGGAGAAAATTCATGTTGGAGAAATTTCCTGGTGGAGAAACTCTGTGCAGATAATCCACGTTTGAGAAACTTCTTTTTGGAGAAACTCCATTTTGGAGAAACAACCGGTTGGAGAACTTCCGTTTAGGAGAAACTTCCTGTTGGAAAAAATTTGTTGAATAAACTCCCTGTTGCAGATACTCACTGCGGAGAAACTGCATGCTTGAGAAAAATTATGTTGGACAAAATTACCTGTTGCATGAGGTCCATGTTAGAGAAACTATGTTGCAGAAGCTCCATGTTGGACAAGCTCCCTGTTTGAGAAACTCAATGTTGCAGAAAATTCATGTTGGAGAAACTCTCTGTTGCAGGAAATCTATGTTGGAGAAACTCTATGTGTGCAGAAACAACTTGTGGAGAAACTCCATGTTTGAGAAACTATATTTTGGAGAAATTACCTGTAGTATAAACTTCATAATAAAGAAACTTCATGTTGCGGAAACTCCATGTTGATGAAACTACCCTTTTGGGGAAGTTCATGTTGTAGAAACTGCATGTTGGAGAAACTTCATGCTGGAGAAATTCCATGTTGGAGAAACTCCATGTTGGAGAAATTCCCTGTTGGCGAAGCTTCATGTTAGAAAAACCTGTTAGAGGCAATCCCTGTTGGAGACACTTCATGTTGCAGAAACTCCATTTTTGAAGAAACTTGCAGAAACTTTGTTGCAGAAATTCAATTTTGGAGAAACTCCCTGTTTGAGAGTCTGTTGGTGAAACTTCCGTTTGGAGAAAATGAATGTTGGAGAAACTGTTTTCAGAAACTCCCTGTTGAAGAAACTGCATGTTGCAGAAACTATATGTTGCAGAAATTCAATGTTGGAGAAACTCCATATTGGAGAAACTCCATGTTGAGAAACTCTATGTAGGAGAAACTCCCTGTTTGAGAAATTTCATGTTGGAGAAACTTCATGCTGGACAAATACCATGTTGGAGAAACTCCATGTTGCAGAAACTACCTGTTGGCGAAACTTCATGTTGGAGAAAGTCCATTTTAGAGAAACTCTGTTGCAGAAACTCTATGTTGCAGAAACATCATGTTGGAGGAACTCCCTGTTGGAGAAATTCTCTGTTCAGAAAGTCTATGTTTGAGAAACTCTATGCTGGAGAAATTACCTGTTGGAAAACCTCAATCAAGGAGAAACCCTATGTTGCAGAAACTCCATGTTGCCGAAACTCCATGTTGTAGAATCACTCTATTGGATAAATTCGAGTTCGGAGAAACTCCGTGCTAGAGAAAGTAAATGTTGGAGAAAAGCCATGTTGGAGAAACTCCCTGTTGGCGAAGCTCCATGTTAGCGAAACCTGTTGGAGATACTTCTTCTTGGAGATACTTTATGTTATAGAAATTCAATTTTAGAGAAACTGTTGCAGACACTCCTTGTTGAAGAATCTCCATTTTAAAGAAACTCCCTGCTGGATAAACTTCATGTTGGAGAAACTCCCTGTTGGAGAAACTTCATGGTGGAGAAAGTCCATGTTGGAGAAACTCTATGATATGGAAACTCCCTGTTGACATAGCTCTATGTTAGAGAAAGCTGTTGGAGATACTCCTTGTTGGAAAACTCCGTGTTTTAGAAACTTCATGCTGGAGAAACTCTATGTTGGAGGAACTGCGTGTTGGAGAAACTCTGTTGGAGAAACTTCCTTTTGGAGAAAATTTATGTTGGAGAAACTCCATGTTGGAGAAACTCCCGGTTGAACAAACTCTATGTTGCAGAAAATCTATGTCGGAGAAACTGCCTGTCGGAGAATCTCTATATTGGAGAGACTCCATGTTGCAGAAAAACTTGTCTAGAAACTCTATGTTTGAGAAACTCCAATTTGGAGAAATGTCCTGTTGGATAAATTCCATGTTGGAGAAACTTCATGTTGGATAAACTTCCTGTTGGAGAAACTCTGTAGAACCTGGAGAAACTCTGGGAAACTCTGAGAACCTCTATGCTGGACAAAATTACCTTTTGGATGAACTCCATGTTGGGGAACCTCCATGTTGCCGAAGCTCCCTGTGGACAAACTATCTTAGAAACACTCCGTGTTGGATAAACTCAAGCTTGGGGAAACTCCATGTTGCATAAAATTCATGTTGGAAAAGCTCTATGTTGCTGAAACTCCATGTTGCAGAAACTCCCTGTTGGAGAAATTATATGTTGGAAAATCTCTGTGCTGGAGGCTGTAACTGTTGGAGAATGTCCATGTTGGAGAAACTCTCTCTTTGCGAAGCTGCATGTTAGAGAAAACTGTTGGAGATACTCCCTGTTGGAGAAACAGTTGGAGAAACTTCCTGTTGGAGAAAATTCATGTTGCAGAAATTTTCTGTTGGAGAAACTCCGTGGAGAATCTCCATGTTTGAGAAACTCAATTTTGGATAAACTCCGTGTTGAGAAACAAGCGTTGGAGAAACTCTATGCTGGACAAATTCGGTATTGGAGAAACTTCTTGTTTGAGAAAATTCATGTTGCAGAAACTCCCTGTGGAGAAGCTCTATGTTGCAGAAGCTCCCTATGGAGAAACGCTATCTTAGAGAACCTCCGTGTTGCATATACTCAATCTTGGAAAAACTCAATGCTACAGAAAGTCTATGTTGGAAAAATTTCATGTTTGAGAACCTCCATGTTGGAGAAACTTCCTGTTGGAGAAACTCTGTGCTGGTGAAAGTCTATGTTGGAGAAAATCCATTTTGAAGAAACACTTTTGGCGAAGCTCCATGTTAGAGAAACCTTTTGGAGATGCTTACTGTTGGAGAAACTTCATGTTATAAAACTCCTTGTTGGAGAAACTCTAAGTTGAAGAAACTCCACGTTGCAAAAACAACTTGTGGAGAAAGTGCATGTTTGAGAGACTCCATGTTGGAGAAATTATCTCTTTGAGAAACTGAATGTTGAAGAAAATTCCTGTTGGAGAAGCTGTGGTAGAAACCGTGTTGGAGAAACTCCGTTTTGGAGAAATTCGCTGTTGGTGAAACTCGATGTTGCAGAAACTATGTTGCAGAAATTCCAAGTTGGAGATACTCCATATTGGAGAAACTTCATGTTGCACAAGCTCCATGTTGGAGAAACTGCCTTTTGGAGAAACTCCAAGTTGCAGAAACGCTATGTTGTAGTAAACTCCCTCATGGAGAAATTCCATTTTGGAGAAATTCCTGCTGTCAAAACTTCATGTTAGAGACACCTGTTGCAGATACTCCCTGTTGGCGAAACTTCATTTTAAAGAAACCTTTTGCAGATACACCCTGTTGAAGAAACTGCATGTTGCAGAAACTTCATTTTTGAGAAACTCTGCTCTAGAAAATCTATGTTGCAGAAACTCCATGTTTGAGAAACTTCGTTGGAGAAACTCACTGTTCAGAAACTTCATGTTTGAGAAACTTTATGCTGGAGAAATTACCTGTTGGATAAACTCCATCTTGGAGAAACTCTATGTTGCAGAAACTCAATGCTGCAAAAACTCCATGTTGGAGAATATCTCTTTTGGAGAAACTCTAAGATTGGAGAAACTCCGTGCTAGAGAAAGAAAATGTAGGAGAAACTCCATGTTGGAAAAACTCCCTTTTGGCGAAGCTCCATGTTAGACAAACTTGTTGGAGATACTCCTTGTTGGAAAAACTTAATGTTATAGAAACTCCATGTTGGAGAAACTGTTGCAGACACTTCTTGTGGCAGAATCTTTATTTTAAAGAAAATTCCTGCTGGAAAACTTGCATGTTGGAGAAACTTCCTGTTGGAGAAACTCTATGTTGTAGAAACTTCCTTTTGCAGAAACTTCATGCTGGAGAAAGTTCATGTTAGAGAAACTCCTTGTTGGCAAGGCTCCATATTAGAGAAACCTGTTGGAGATACTCGCTGTTGGAATACTCCCTGTTGGAGAAACTCCATGATGGACAAACTCCATGTTGGAGAAACACCCTGTTGGAGAAACTCTGTTGGAGAAACTTACTTTTGGGGAAAATTCATGTTGGAGAAACTCAGTGTTGGATAAACTTCATGTTGGAGAAACTATGTTGCAGAAACTGCGTGTTGGAGAATCTTCTTGTTTGAGAAACTCCATGTTCCAGAAACAACTTGTGGAGAAACTCCATGTTTGATAAACTCTATTTTGGAGAAATTAGTGTTGGATAAACTTCATGTTAAAGAAACTTCATGTTGCAGAAACTCTATGTTGAAGAAACTGCCCGCTGGGGAAAGTTCATGTTGTATACACTCCCTGTTGGAGAAACTTCATTCTGGAGAAAGTCCCTGTTTGAGAAACTCAATGTTGCAGAAAATACATGTTGGAGAAACTCTCTGTTGCAGGAAATCTATGTTGGAGAAACTCTATGTGTCAGAAACAACTTGTGGAGAAACTCCATGTTTGAGAAACAATATTTTGGAGAAATTACCTGTAGTATAAACATCATATTAAAGAAACTTCATGTTGCGGAAACTCCATGTTGATGAAACTACCCTTTTGGGGAAGTTCATGTTGTAGAAACTCCATGTTGGAGAAACTTCATGCTGGAGAAATTCCATGTTGGAGAAACTCCATGTTGGAGAAATTCCCTGTTGGCGAAGCTTCATGTTAGAAAAACCTGTTAGAGGCAATCCCTGTTGGAGACACTTCATGTTGCAGAAACTCCATTTTTGAAGAAACTTGCAGAAACTTTGTTGCAGAAATTCAATTTTGGAGAAACTCCCTGTTTGAGAGTCTGTTGGTGAAACTTCCGTTTGGAGAAAATGAATGTTGGAAACTGTTTTCAGAAACTCCCTGTTGAAGAAACTGCATGTTGCAGAAACTTATGTTGCAGAAATTCATGTTGGAGAAACTCCATATTGGAGAAACTCCATGTTGTAGAAACTCTATGTTGGAGAAACTCCCTGTTTGAGAAATTTCATGTTGGAGAAACTTCATGCTGGACAAATACCATGTTGGAGAAACTCCTGTTGCAGAAACTACCTGTTGGCGAAACTTCATGTTGGAGAAAGTCCATTTTAGAGAAACTCTGTTGCAGAAACTCTATGTTGCAGAAACATCATGTTGGAGGAACTCCCTGTTGGAGAAATTCTCTGTTCAGAAAGTCTATGTTTGAGAAACTCTATGCTGGAGAAATTACCTGTTGGAAAACCTCAATCAAGGAGAAACCCTATGTTGCAGAAACTCCATGTTGCCGAAACTCCATGTTTTAGAATCACTCTATTGGATAAATTCGAGTTCGGAGAAACTCCGTGCTAGAGAAAGTAAATGTTGGAGAAAAGCCATGTTGGAGAAACTCCCTGTTTGCGAAGCTCCATGTTAGCGAAACCTGTTGGAGATACTTCTTCTTGGAGATACTTTATGTTATAGAAATTCAATTTTAGAGAAACTGTTGCAGACACTCCTTGTTGAAGAATCTCCATTTTAAAGAAACTCCCTGCTGGATAAACTTCATGTTGGAGAAACTCCCTGTTGGAGAAACTTCATGGTGGAGAAAGTCCATGTTGGAGAAACTCTATGATATGGAAACTCCCTGTTGACATAGCTCTATGTTAGAGAAAGCTGTTGGAGATACTCCTTGTTGGAAAACTCAGTGTTTTAGAAACTTCATGCTGGAGAAACTCCATGTTGGAGGAACTGCGTGTTGGAGAAACTCTGTTGGAGAAACTTCCTTTTGGAGAAAATTTATGTTGGAGAAACTCCATGTTGGAGAAACTCCCGGTTGAACAAACTCTATGTTGCAGAAAATCTATGTCGGAGAAACTGCCTGTCGGAGAATCTCTATGTTGGAGAGACTCCATGTTGCAGAAAAACTTGTCTAGAAACTCTATGTTTGAGAAACTCCAATTTGGAGAAATGTCCTGTTGGATAAATTCCATGTTGGAGAAACTTCATGTTGGATAAACTCCCTGTTGGAGAAACTCTGTGAGAACCTTGGAGAAACTCCTGTGGAAACTCCTGTGGAGAACCTCTATGCTGGACAAAATTACCTTTTGGATGAACTCCATGTTGGGGAACCTCCATGTTGCCGAAGCTCCCTGTGGACAAACTATCTTAGAAACACTCCGTGTTGGATAAACTCAAGCTTGGGGAAACTCCATGTTGCATAAAATTCATGTTGGAAAAGCTCTATGTTGCTGAAACTCCATGTTGCAGAAACTCCCTGTTGGAGAAATTCTATGTTGGAAAATCTCTGTGCTGGAGGCTGTAACTGTTGGAGAATGTCCATGTTGGAGAAACTCTCTCTTTGCGAAGCTGCATGTTAGAGAAAACTGTTGGAGATACTCCCTGTTGGAGAAACTGTTGGAGAAACTTCCTGTTGGAGAAAATTCATGTTGCAGAAATTTTCTGTTGGAGAAACTCCGTGGAGAATCTCCATGTTTGAGAAACTCAATTTTGGATAAACTCCGTGTTGGAGAAACAAGCTGTTGGAGAAACTCTATGCTGGACAAATTCGGTATTGGAGAAACTTCTTGTTTGAGAAAATTCATGTTGCAGAAACTCCCTGTGGAGAAGCTCTATGTTGCAGAAGCTCCCTATGGAGAAACGCTATCTTAGAGAACCTCCGTGTTGCATATACTCAATCTTGGAAAAACTCAATGCTACAGAAAGTCTATGTTGGAAAAATTTCATGTTTGAGAACCTCCATGTTGGAGAAACTTCCTGTTGGAGAAACTCTGTGCTGGTGAAAGTCTATGTTGGAGAAAATCCATTTTGAAGAAACACTTTTGGCGAAGCTCCATGTTAGAGAAACCTTTTGGAGATGCTTACTGTTGGAGGAACTTCATGTTATAAAACTCCTTGTTGGAGAAACTCTAAGTTGAAGAAACTCCACGTTGCAAAAACAACTTGTGGAGAAAGTGCATGTTTGAGAGACTCCATGTTGGAGAAATCTGAAACTTCATGCTTGAGAAACTGAATGTTGAAGAAAATTCCTGTTGGAGAAGCTGTGGTAGAAACCATGTTGGAGAAACTCCGTTTTGGAGAAATTCGCTGTTGGTGAAACTCGATGTTGCAGAAACTATGTTGCAGAAATTCCAAGTTGGAGATACTCCATATTGGAGAAACTTCATGTTGCACAAGCTCCATGTTGGAGAAACTGCCTTTTGGAGAAACTCCAAGTTGCAGAAACGCTATGTTGTAGTAAACTCCCTCATGGAGAAATTCCATTTTGGAGAAATTCCTGTTGTCAAAACTTCATGTTAGAGACACCTGTTGCAGATACTCCCTGTTGGCGAAACTTCATTTTAAAGAAACCTTTTGCAGATACACCCTGTTGAAGAAACTGCATGTTGCAGAAACTTCATTTTTGAGAAACTCTGCTCTAGAAAATCTATGTTGCAGAAACTCCATGTTTGAGAAACTTCGTTGGAGAAACTCACTGTTCAGAAACTTCATGTTTGAGAAACTTTATGCTGGAGAAATTACCTGTTGGATAAACTCCATCTTGGAGAAACTCTATGTTGCAGAAACTCAATGCTGCAAAAACTCCATGTTGGAGAATATCTCTTTTGGAGAAACTCTAGATTGGAGAAACTCCGTGCTAGAGAAAGAAAATGTAGGAGAAACTCCATGTTGGAGAAACTCCCTTTTGGCGAAGCTCCATGTTAGACAAACTTGTTGGAGATACTCCTTGTTGGAAAAACTTAATGTTATAGAAACTCCATGTTGGAGAAACTGTTGCAGACACTTCTTGTGGCAGAATCTTTATTTTAAAGAAAATTCCTGCTGGAAAAACTGCATGTTGGAGAAACTTCCTGTTGGAAAAACTCTATGTTGTAGAAACTTCCTTTTGCAGAAACTTCATGCTGGAGAAAGTTCATGTTAGAGAAACTCCCTGTTGGCAAGGCTCCATGTTAGAGAAACCTGTTGGAGATACTCGCTGTTGGAATACTCCCTGTTGGAGAAACTCCATGATGGACAAACTCCATGTTGGAGAAACACCCTGTTGGAGAAACTCTGTTGGAGAAACTTACTTTTGGGGAAAATTCATGTTGGAGAAACTCAGTGTTGGATAAACTTCATGTTGGAGAAACTATGTTGCAGAAACTGCGTGTTGGAGAATCTTCTTGTTAGAGAAACTCCATGTTCCAGAAACAACTTGTGGAGAAAGTACATGTTTGATAAACTCTATTTTGGAGAAATTACCGGTTGGATAAACTTCATGTTAAAGAAACTTCATGTTGCAGAAACTCTATGTTGAAGAAACTGCCCGCTGGGGAAAGTTCATGTTGTATACACTCCCTGTTGGAGAAACTTCATTCTGGAGAAAGTCCATGTTGGAGAAACTCCATGTTGGAGAAATTGCCTGTTGGCGAAGCTTCATGTTAGAAAAACCTGTAGGAGACAATCCCTGTTGGAGACACTTCATGTTGTAGAAACTCCATTTTAGAAGAAACTTGCAGAAACTTTGTTGCAGATGCTCAATTTTGAAGAAACTCTCTGTTTGAGAGTGTTGGAGAAACTTCCGTTTGGAGAAAATGAATGTTGGAGAAACTCCGTTTTCAGAAACTTCTGTTGAAGAAACTCATGTTGCAGAAACTCTATGTTGCAGAAATTCCATGTTGGGAACTCCATTTGGAGGAACTCCATGTTGCAGAAACTCATGTTGGAGAAACTCCCTTTTGGAGAAATTTCATGTTGGAGAAACTCTGCTGGACAAATCATGTTGGAGAAACTCCTGTTGGAGAAACTCCCTGTTGGGAAACTTCATGATGGAGAAATCTCCGTTGCAGAAACCTTTTGCAGAAACTTCATGTTCAGAAACTCCATCTTGGAGAAATTTCTGTTGGAGAAACTCTAGTTGGGAACTCCATGTTGCAAAACACTGTGAGAAATGCTGTTTAGAGACTCCATGTTGGAGAAATTATCTGTTTGAGAAACTTCATGCTAGAGAAACTGAATGTTGAAGAAAATTCCTGTTGGAGAAGCTGCTGGGTGAAACTCCATGTTGGAGAAACAACCTGTTGGAGAAATTTCTTGCTGGAGAAATGCCGTGTTGGAGAAACTTCTGTTTTGGAGAAAATTCATGTTGGAGAAACTCCGTTTTGGAGAAATTCGCTGTTGGTGAAACTCGATGTTGCAGAAACTCTATGTTGCAGAAATTCCATGTTGGAGATACTCCATATTGGAGAAACTTCATGTTGCAGAAACTCCATGTTGGAGAAACTGCCTTTTGGAGAAACTCCAAGTTGCAGAAACGCTATGTTGTAGAAACTCCCTCTTGGAGAAATTCCATTTTGGAGAAATTCCTGTTGTCAAAACTTCATGTTTGAGAAACCTGTTGCAGATACTACCTGTTGGCGAAACTCCATTTTAAAGAAACCTGTTGCAGATACTCCCTGTTGAAGAAACTGCATGTTTCAGAAACTTCATTTTTGAGAAACTCTGTTGCAGAAAATCTATGTTGCAGAAACTCCATGTTTGAGAAACTTCGTTGGAGAAACTCACTGTTCAGAAACTTCATGTTTGAGAAACTTTATGCTGGAGAAATTACCTGTTGGATAAACTCCATCTTGGAGAAACTCTATGTTGCAGAATCTCAATGCTGCATAAACTCCATGTTGGAGAATATCTCTTTTGGAGAAACTCTAGATTGGAGAAACTCCGTGCTAGAGAAAGAAAATGTTGGAGAAACTCCATGTTGGAGAAACTCCCTTTTGGCGAAGCTCCATGTTAGAGAAACCTGTTGGAGATACTCCTTGTTGGAGAAACTTAATGTTATAGAAACTCCATGTTGGAGAAACTGTTGCAGACACGTCCGTGGCAGAATCTTTATTTTAAAGAAAATTCCTGCTGGAAAAACTGCATGTTGGAGAAACTTCCTGTTGGAGAAAATCTGCTCCATGTTGCAGAAACTCCATTTTGAAGAAACTTTCATGCTTGGAGAAACTCCATGTTGGAGAAACTCCTGTTGGAGAAATTCCTGTTAGAGAAACTCGCTGTTGGAGAAACTTCATGTTGGAAACTCCCTGTTGGAGAAACTCCATGCTGGACAAACTCCATGTTGGAGAAACAACTCCTGTTGTAGAGAACTCCTGTTGGAGAACTGCTTGTTGGAGAAATTCATGTTGAAGAAACTCCATGTTGGAGAAACTCTCATGTTGGAGAAACGATATGTTGCAGAAACTGTTGCTTCGGAGAATCTTCTCTGTTGGAGAAACTCCCATGTTCGCTAGAAACTCCGTAGTTGGAGAAACTAGTAGGTTGGAGAAACTCTATGTTGGAGAAACTCCATGTTCAAGAAACTTCATGTTCGAGAAACTTCATGTTCGAGAAACTCCATGTTGGAGAAACACCCTGTTGGAAAAATTATATGTTGGAGAAACTTGCTCTTGAAATAACTTTATGATGGAGAAACGGCAACTTGGAGCGACTCCAATTCAGAGAAATCGGCTATTGGAGAAACTTCCTATTGGAGAAACTTTCTGGTGGAGAAACTCTCTTGGAGGAACTTCCTCTTCCAGAAACTCCATGTCAGGAAAACTCCATGTTGGAGAAACTCGATATTGGTGGAAATCACTAAACTCCGTGTTGGAGCAACTCACTGTTAGAGAAAGTCCGTATTAGAGAAACTCCGTAAACTCCATCTTGAAGAAACTCAATGTTGGAGAAACCCCATGTTCGAAAACTTCAAGTTGGAGAAACTCCCTGTTGGAGAAACGTCCTGGCATAGACTCTCTATTAGAGAAACTGCATGTTGGAGAGACACCTTGTTGGAGATACTGCCTGTAGGAGAAACTTTCTTTTGGATAAACTCTGTGTTGAAGAAACCTTATATTAGAGAAACTCCTTGTTAGAAAAATCCCTTTTAGATAAGCTCCCTGTTGCAGAATCTCCATGTTGGTAAAACTCTATGTTGCAGAAACATCCTGTTAGAGAACCTCCCTGTTTGGAGAAACTTATTGTTGGAGGTAACTTCCTGTTGGAGGAACTTCCTGTTGGAGAAATTTCCTCTTCGAGGAACTCCATGTTGGAGAAACCCCAAGTTTGAGAAATTCAATGTTGGAGAAACTCCCTGCTGGAGAAACTCTGTTGGAGAAACTTCGTTTTGGAGAAAATTCATGTTGGAGAAACATCGTTTGGAGAAACTTCATGTTTGAGAAACTATTTTGGAGAAAGTTCCTGTTGGAGAAAATCCCTATTAGAGAAACTCTCTCCGAAAAACTGCATGGTCGAGAAAGTAAATGTTGGAGAAAGTCCCTGCTGAAGAAACTGTTGGCGAAGCTCCTTGATAGAGAAACCTGTTGGAGATACTCCCTGTTGGAAAAACATCCTGTTATAGAAACTCCATGTTGGAGAAACTTCATATTGAAGAAAACCTGTTGCAGAAACTCCATGTTCGAGAAACTCACTGTTGGAGAAAACTCATGTTGGAGATACTGCCTCGTATAGAAAATCCCTGTTGGAGAAACTCCATTTTGAAAAACTCCATGTTGGAGAAACCTTGTATTGTAAAAAATTCTTTTTGGAGAAACTCTCAGTTGGAGAAACTCTCTGTGTGAAAACTTCCTGTTGGGGACTCTCTTTTGGAGAAACTCGCTGTTGGAAAAAATCCCTGTTGGAGAAACGCCCTGTTAGAATAACTCCATCTTGGGGAAACTCCCTGTTGAAGCAACTCTATGCTTTACAAAGTCCATCTTGAAGAAACTTGATGTTGGGGAAACTCTCTGCTGTAGAAATTCTCTGTTGGAGAAACTGCCTTTTGGAGAAACTCTCTGTTGAAGACACTCTATGTTCCAGAAACTCTATATTGGAGAATTTTCCTGTTGGAGAAGCTCCCTGTTGGGGAACTGATTGTTTGAGAAACTTCATTTTGGAGAAACTCTGAAAATGAAAGCTTCAGGATCCGTAAACATACTCAAAGTACGTACTGTCACGTAAATGTTGCGGTGCTGACAGGACATGTCTTTTAGAAGTTTGTCGCGCTGTGCTGTGGTCAACCTTAGATTACGGTTGTATATATGGTTAGCGAGAGCATCGTATCTTAAACGGCTGGATCTAGTGCATAATTTAGGTATACGTCTTCCCATTGGTGCATACAGGACATCACTCATAAACAGTCTAAGTATAGATTTTAAGGAACCATTACTTACAGACAGAAGAACCATGCTTACATGCTCGTAAATTCTAAAAATCTGTTCCCTGCAAAAACATCTCGGTTGCCCTATAGCTACGAAGCGCCCATTTCCAATGCTCTTTAACAACAAACCGCAAGCTACCAGGCCACTGCTCTTATGGTTTGAAGATATGTGCCAGAATCTTAGAGTCCTAAACAAATTACTTCTTAACGCGCAAAGACAAGACGCACTAGCTCCATGGTACAATTTCCATGATGTCTGCGATTTTACACTTGCACATTTCGGGAAGAAACTCCACAACAACATATCACACAAGAGTGTCTTGTGCTGTGTCGCGAATTTGTTGCGCGTCCCCTACTGCCCGAAGGGGAATGCTATCGCGTGCAGGTTCGAAGAAGAGAATAGAGAAATGAAACAAAACAAAAAGAAGCCGTATTTAAAATTTAAAAGAAAAGGGCCAATAAGATACGTAAACAAAAAACACACCCGACACGCGTACAGCACTACAGAATAAAGGAAAGAGTTCACCAGGTACTGAGCGCCCCAGGTGCAGCGGGGATGCCTTTCAGATAGGGCGACGCGTGTGGTTGTAGTGCGACTCGTCGATGACTCCGCGCCGAAAGAAGCAGACGGAAGGGAGCCAGGTGGTATTAGGAGCGGAGAGGAACACAGAGAGAATCAGGTGGACTCCCGTCAAGAGCCCGAAGCACTTTTCCGCAGCAGGAAATATGTAGCCAGGTCGCGTCGACGGTGCCACGAAACGTCGGAGGCTTAAAGCAGGCTATCCAAGAGTGCCTTTCCGCAGCGCGGAACCTCCGTCCATCGGCTGTCACCTCTATGCTTGCAATTAACGCAGTAGATTTGCGTCGGTGATCCAAGGGTGGTCACGGCAGTATGACTCAATGTCCGAAGGCTGCAACCTCCAAGCTTGAATGACCCGATCTCCGCTGCGCTGCCTTCCTTTGTACCTCGGTTTTCTGACACGTCAGCTCTCCGCTTCTCGTGCTCGCCACGCTCTTTGTCGCCGTCGCCTTGCACACACCCTTCGCGCGCGCACACGCGCAACGCTGGGCTGGCAAGCGCAGCACACCGCTGTCCGGTGCACCACTGTTGACGCACCGTGTTCACAAAAGCTCCGAGGATCTCTTCTGCACGTCACACACTGGAGGAAAAGTACAGTACTTTTACAGATTTTATACCGATGGATCAAAAACAGATGCTTACGTACAAAGCGCCGTGGTACAAGTGAATTGGAATAAAACAGTAAGGCTTCCACAATGTGCCTCCATTTTCACTGCCGAATATTACGCGATTTCTCTAGCCATAGAAAAATAGTGAACAACGACCTCGCAAAACAGTATTACATACACACAATCGCTAAGTGTGCTTAGAGCCCTTCACTCTAGAAATGCAGACACTCCGATACTTGGTGATGTCATACACAACACAGTAATAGCCACAGCTAAATGACAAAACCTAAAACTCTGCTCGGCACCAAACCATACCGCAATTAAAGGCAGCGAAATAGTGGACCTGCTCTGCTCAAGCTCGTCATCAGCAAATAATGTAAATATCTGGATAGAAGATTGCATTACCCTAATTCAACGTAAAATAAAACAGAAATGGCAGTCCGTGTGGAACAACGAAGTAAATGACAAATTACACAATGTAAAATCTCTTATAGGTGAATGGAGCAGGAACGTTTTAAAGAAGTGATTTTTCGCCGTCTTCGTATAGGACACACGCACCTCACACGCAATTTTCTACTGACAAAACAAGATAAACCTGTTTGCGAAGATGCGGAGAGGATGTTACGGTTAACCACATTTTATTCTAATGTGCGATACTGGAAGATGTAAGGAAGAAGTATTTTACTCAATTTTATAACGAATACATTTAGTTTATTTCTATGCTGCTTTTAGGAGATAATCAAAATATTGATATGGTATTGCGTTTTTAGACTGGTCTGTTGAAGTTTAATGCATTTCAGCCACTTTCTCACCCCTGAGAAGAAGGCTGAGGCCTTTAAATGATCAGTTGGGAGCGTATAGGTCCTTGCCAGGGCAAGGATGGCTGCTGAGGTTACCCTACGCCTTTTGAAATTTTAAATAGTGCCAATTTCTAAACCTATTGCCTTTTGTAATCACGGAGTAGTTTTAACTTTTATGCACTAAAAACTACCAAAAATCTTCACATTTCTATAAAACTACGAAGGAAATTTCTCCATCCTCGTGCTTGGCGCACGATGGTCTTAGTTGCCTATGCGATATAAAACACAACACAACAGAACAACATAGCAGCGAGATGTGGCAAACCTCAAACCTGTGAGCAACTTTTTCGGGGGTCGCCCGGGCCAAATTGTAGGAAATGCCCCGGGCCAAATTTGGAGCTCGCGATCGTGTTGGCCACGCCTAATTCCGGTTGGACACCGATTTTGTTCCGAATCGGCCGTGGTTAAATACCGGTGGTGCGCCCCGGCCAAATTCTTGCCGCTTGGCATGATACTTGCTATGACAACAAATAATGCGCCAGAAAGATGCCCAAGCAAGATTTTTTCTCGGCTCTAAAGTTGGTAAGAGTAATTTCGCAAAAAAACTGAAGGACACGGCGGCGGTGATTGAAACAACCATGGTCTGCTGTCGTCGAGCAGAATGTCTGCTGCTCTTCGTTGTGTTCAATTTAGGTGGGACAGGCTACCTTCGAGATAAGACAGCAGTTTGGATTGGAAAACGTTTTTGTCATCAAAATGAAAATGCAGACGGTAGATGCTGACGGGAGATGCAGAAGCAGCCCATGGCTAGCTGCGACCTTAGCGGCCCACTCGGTGGCCATGGCTTGAATGCTCGGGACCGAGCTGAACAGAACAACCTCCCATTGCTCAAAATAAAAGCATTTTGAAGTAAATCCTCCGGAGGACGTTCTTCTTTACATTGCCATAGGGAACACACGTGGATGTTACGCCACGTAGCCTGCACTCGGGATTAAAGTCATCCTGATAATTTTTGCCAATAGAAAGGTGCTAAGAAAGGACTTCCTTTGGTGTCTCCTTCAGGCGGTGTTTTGCGCCTTATCTCATGTTCGTTATGTTGTGTTTTGTTTGTTTGCACAGGTTATAAAACTATCATCTAAAACGAATTTTACGCTTTGCTTCCAGGGGAAAAATTAAATGAATATTCATTTCTGATCAAATGATATGACGCAGGAACTGTCTCACATATAATTGTCAGTAAAGTTTCGAGACTGAGTCTATTAAAAAAATGCATGTAACATTGAAATCATTTGTTTAGCACCCCTTCGAAATAGTGTCCCTTGCAGTATACACACAGCTTTCAACGCTTCTTGATGTCTTGGAAACATCTGGAAAACAATTCTTTTCGTAAGGCTGTCAGTTCCTTTGTCGTGGCGCCTTGAAAGTCATCCAAGCTCCCAATCCAGCGACCTTTAAGGGCACTCTTTTCACAAGGAAACAGGAAGAAAATTGTATAGAGAGAGGTCAGGCGAGTATGGCGGATAGAGAACTGCAGTAATGCTGGGCTTGGCGAGAAATATTGTCATGCTGAGAGCAGTGTGCGGCCTTGCGTTAGCGTGGAGAAGAATCCATTGTCCAGATGCCCATAAGTCAGGGCGACGGCATCACAATGCATCACGGATGTGTCGGATCACCCGGATATAAAACTCCTGATTCACCCTCTGCCTTTGCAGGACGAACATGTAGTTTGACAACCCCTGGCATCGAAAAATTATCAGCGTCTTCTTTGTTTTGGTCTTCTATTGCCAGAACTTTCTCGACGCCGGAGATATTTGTGGGTCGCCATCAGGTGCTCTGCCTCTTTGAGAATTGCATTGAAAACACCACGTTTCGTCTTCAACAATGGTGCTGTCGACGAATGCTGCATCTTTATCTGCCTCGCAGAACAAATCAGCGCTCCTGATGCCCGCGTGTCCTTCTGGTCCTGTGTGAGGGATTGCAGCGCAAGTCTGATATGTTTCGTTTCCCCCAGTTCCCAGTAAATTTTGGTGGCATGTTATATCACTAATGTCGAGCATCTGATAGCATACGGACTGTAATGGTGCGGTCTTGCTGAACGATTTACCTCCATGTTTGAGAAACTCCCTCTTGGAGGAACTCTCTGTTGGAGAAACCCCATGCTGGAGAAACTCCCTGTTTGAGGAACCCCGTGCTGGAGAAACCCTGTTGGAGAAACATCCTGTTGGAGAAACTACATGTTGGATAAACTCCCTCTTAAAGAAACTTCCTCTTAGAGAAACGCCCTGCTGGAGAAACTTCGTATTACAGAAACCCATGCTGGAGAAACTCTATGTTAGAGAAACTCCATGTTGGACAAACTCGCTGCTGGAGAAACTTCCTGTTGGAGAAATATCCTGTTGAAGAAACTCAATCTTGGAGAGCCTTCGTGTTGGAGAAATTCCATGTTGAAGAAACTCTCTCTTGGAGGAACTCCCTGTACGAGAAATTTCCTCTTGGAGAAAATCCATGTTGGAGAAACTCCATATTGAAGAAAATTCCTAAGCTCCATCTTGGAAAAACTCTGTGCTGGGGAAACCTAATGGTCGAGAAACTTCCTGTTGGAGAATCTCCACGTTGGAGAATCTTGCTGTTAGAGATACTCCAGGTTGAATAAACTCCCTGTTGGAGAAAATTATGTTGTAGAAAATTC